>JAACNH010000820.1:0-135387 GCA_019447015.1 Hymenochirus boettgeri | reverse complement strand
GTGTAACTGATGCACCTTCACTTAGGGTAATACTTGTGAGGGGGATACTTTTTCTCTGCTTTTGTGTTTTAGCATGTCACAGCCAGGTGTTAAGGGTGTGATTAGATAGTGGCTACCCTTAACACCTGGCTGTGATATGCTAATTGGGATTTTCCAGGGTACATAATTGCCACAGATTCTTGTACAAGTCATTCTGAATTGAGAAAGCCAGTCGGATGACTAGCGAAACGTCTTCAAGAACTAAACCAGTCCAGTTCATCTAATTGAATACAACAGATATACCATGACCTGGATGAATGAGAACCTGACGACTCGGGTCCTCTGATTCTAATATTGTTTTTGAGGCTTGTTAGTTCCCTCATAATGGCAGCATAATTAATGGGCCCAATACAGTAGTATACATACTGGATTTGGCATTACTGTATGAGACTACTGTAAGGGAATTCTTTGCTGTCCCATTTAAAGGGCACTAAGCTTCAAAACAAATACAGATCAGAATGCAATATTTAGAAACAACGATATACCATCACTAGATTCTGATATTGTTTTAACAGTATTAGTTTGCCCTTATAAATTACACACAGATAAAAGTACCATCCCCCACAGTAAACCCCCAATTAATATTGCGCACTCTAAAGAGTTTGGAAACTAAACTCCCAACAGTCTTTGCTTGCCATACTGTCACTCCTGGCGCCTGACATCACTACTTCCTCGCCGGGAAGCAAAAAAGACCGGTGCCGAATAGTGACACATCATGCAAGGCAGAAGACTAACTGATGCGGAAGCGTTCGGCAGCCGAAAAAACCAGGACAGTCAGGTAAATTGACCCGAGTATAAAAAAAAAAAAAAGTCGAGGTAGATTTTAAGCTATTTTTTAGAGCCTAAAACCTTGGACATATCCGATGATATACGGTAATACCTTTCAGTTACCTTGCCTTGTGAGGTTCTCATTCATCGTTCCTGGTAGTAAATCTGTTTGGGTATTTCAACCAATTAGAATCAACTGACTTGAAATGTAGTTCTTGAAGACGTTTCGCATAGTCCATATGCTGGGCTCCTACTGCTTTCATCAAATTCAGAATGACTTGTTACAGAATCTGTTTGCAATTTGTCCCCTGGAAATCCCAATTAGCATATCTACAAAGCCAAGGTGTTAGGGTAGTGAAAGATGGGGGTCTGGACCCCTTTGGCTCTGTTCTTGCCGTGCCCAACAGGGTCTGGAATGGTTTGATCTCTTTTCTCTTGAGAAGCTGCTGGATGGGGTCTGGACCCCTTTGTTGGCTCTGTTCTGTCTGCCAAATGTGGGTCTGTACCCCGTTTTGCTATGTTGACTGGCTAAGCCGGAACAGGGTCTGATGTTTGTTTTTGGGCTCTCTTCGGGCTGGCCGGAACGAGGGGGTCTAGGGACCCCTTTGGGCTCTGTTCGGTGCGTACAGGGGTCTGTATGGCGTTTTTCGTCTGTTCTTGTCGCCGAAACACCATGGTTATGGATTCCTTTTGGACTCTGTTCTAGGCTGCCAGAAACGGGTCTGACCCCTTTGTGCTCTGTTCTGGAAAACTTGCCACAAAAACAGGGGATCTGGATGGTTTTTGGCTGCTGTTCTGGGCTGATAATTTCTACCCTCGACTTATACACGAGTCAATCATATTTTACTAATGGTGACAATATATAATGTGCAGATGGATGAATAAAAAGAAGTCATTTTAATGGATGGGGAAAATGGGAAATTAGAGATTTCATAAGGTGTAAAACAACACATATGATATATGTAATAGAATGTACATGCAAATTAAAATACTGTATATACAGCAGGGATGACCACTAGATCACTTTCTGAAAGCATCTAGAAACATATAAGAGCATGCTATAAGGATGAGAAAATAAGTGCAATAGCACAACATATAGAAATGCATGATGGTTTTATGAGAAATTTGCATTTTTATGGTATAAAAAGGGGGAAATAGAGCAAAAGAGTGGTTGATATTCAGAAAACAATGCTACAAAAAGATTACATTTTTTTTAAATTATGGACAAAGGTCCCCAGTAGGATGAAATATTAATGTTCAATTGGCCTGTTTTTTTTTTGCAAGTGGGCATAGTTAAAGGGATGTTGTAAAAAATGGGGCATGTGGAATATTGTTTGTATAGTATTTAAAGGGGGAAATGCATTGCATGTGACAAGGGGTAGAGAGCGTAGAACATGGAGAGATACCGCTGGCCAAATCTGGCCCTTCTGGCCATTGCTTGTGGCCCCTGGTTACTGTTCAGCATCCAAGACTTACTACACTGCTGTCCATTTGTGCAGTCCCAAATAGTGGCATCAGGGGGGTAAAGAGGGTACTCCAGTATGGGGCATGGATTTGGAAGGGGCCCAGAGAGTGCAGAGAAAGCAATAGCAAAAAAATAATAATGTTCAAACGCTAGGTGCAACACATGAGTTCCATTCCAAGAAATAGAGACTGGCCTGGTGCCTGGCCCCTGGTATACAGCATGATTTAGTCAGTAAGTAATTTAAGCATTTTATATATACTGGGCAATATGTATAATGGACATTGGGGGCATTTTATATATATAGGTCAATGTGTGTAATGGACATTGGGGGCATTTTATATATACAGGTCAATGGACATTTGGGGCATTTTATATATACAGGTCAGTGTGTGTAATGGACATTGGGGAATTTTATATAATATACTGGTCAATATGTGTACTGGACATTGGGGGCATTTTATATAATATACTGGTAAATGTGTGTACTGGACATTGGGGGCATTTTATATAATATAAAGGTCAGTGTGTGTACTGGACATTGGGGGCATTTTATATATACAGGTCAGTGTGTGAACTGGACATTGTGGGCATTTAATATATACAGGTCAGTGTGTGTAATGGACATTGGGGCACTTTATATATACAGGTTAGTGTGTGTAATGGACATTGGGGCACTTTATATATACAGGTCAGTGTGTGTAATGGACATTGGGGCACTTTATATATACAGGTCAGTGTGTGTAATGGACATTGGGGACATTTTATATATACTGGTCTGTGTGTGTAATGGACATTGGGGACATTCTCATATAACAAGGTCAGTGTGTGTAATGGCCACTATGGGGAAATATGGATACTACGGGTCTGTGTGTGTAATGCGACATGGGGGACTTTATATATATACTGTTCATGTGTGTGAACTAGACTTGGGGGCAGTTGTAATCATACAGGTCAGTGTGTACTAATGGCCATTGGTGGCATTGTATATATACTGGTCCGTTGGTGTGCGCACTGCATTATTGGGGACCATTTTTTAATATATAGGTCATTGTGGACCTGGATATTAGGGGGGCATCTTTATATATGCAGGTCATTCAGGTCTTTATCTTCTAAACACATATCAAATTTATACTATATATATATATTATATATTATATGTAATATATTATAGGCAGGTCAGTGTGTGCGTTGCAATGACATTTTGTATATACATGTATCGCAATAATAAGTGTTATTGTATGTGTGTTGCTAAAAGTGTCTGTCTATGTGTTTTTTCTAGTTTAGTGTGTAAGTATCTGCTTGTTTTGCGTGTTTTGGTGCCCCCCAGAAATGGTACCCATTATGGGCCCAGGAAACTCGATGGCGGCCTGTATGACTAACTATAGATCTGCTGCCTGCTAGATACTGCAAATCAGCTATTTTTAAACAAATGATAATGTGCACCTTTATTAAGATTGGGCACACACCGATTTTTAAATCACTGATCATGGTAGCTGCATGTCAGATCGATAGTTCGATACCTACAGAAACATAGGAATATTGTGCCAACAGAGACTAGGAATCTACTGGCCCATCGAGACTGGAATATATGTTACCCAACAGAGACTGGTAATATAATGTGCCCAAACAGAGACTGGTAATATAATGTGGGCCAATCAAGACTAGGAATAGATGTGTCCCAATCAGAGACTAGGAAATAATGATACCACAAACAGAGACTGGTAAATAAATGTGCCGCAAACAGAAGACGGGTAAGTATAATGTGCCCAAACAGAGACTAGGATATCATGTGCCCATGATATAATCATGGGCACAAACAGATTTTTAATCAGCTGATCACTGGTAATCTAGCAGCGATCGTAGTTTAGAGACATACGAAACTAGGAATATAATTGCCCATCAGAGACTAGGAATATAATGTGCCCCATCAGAGACTAGACTATATGTACCCAACCAGAGAGTGTAATATAAATGTGCCAAACAGAGACTGGTAATAAATGTTCCCAATCAGGACTAGGAATATAAGGTGCCCAAATTAGAGACCAGGAATATAATGTATCCCAAACATAGAACTGTAATATAATGTTGCCCAAACAGAGACTAAGATTAATGTGCCCAACCGAGAGACTAGGAATATCATGTCCCAATCAATAGACTAGGAATATAATGGGGGGCACAACAGGACTGGGAATATAATGTGGCCCAAACATAGACTAGGAATAGAATGTGGCCGAGTGCCCAACAGAGACTAGGAATTCATGTGCCCAATCATATACTTGAATATTAATGTCACAAACAGGACTGTAATATAATGTTCAACAGAGACTGTGATATAATTTGGCCCAACAGAAACGGTAATATAATGTGTCCAAACGAGACGGTATATAATGTGTCCAAACAGAGACTAGGAATATATGTGCCAAACAGAGACTGGTAATATAATGTGCCCAACGAGCTGGTATATATGTGCCAAACAGAGACTAGGAATATCTGGTTCCCAAACAGAGACTAGGAATATCATGTGCCCAAACGAGACTATGATATCTGTTCCCAGAACAGAGACTAGAGATCATGTGCCACCAGACTAGGAATATGAATGTGCCCAAACAGAGACTAGGAATATAATGTGCGTGCCCAAACCGAGACGGGTAATATATGTGGCCCCACACAGAGACTGTAATATAATGTGGCCCAAACCGAGACTATGAATATAATGTGCCCAACCAGACTGGTAATATAATGTGCCCAACAGAGACTAGGAATATCATGTGCCAACAGAGACTGGTAATATAATGTGCCCAAACGAGACTAAGGAATATAATGTGCCCAACCGAGACTAGGAATATAATGTGCCCAACAGAACTGGTAATCATATGTGCCCAAACCGGACTAGGAATATAATGTGCCAAAAAGATACTAGGAATATCATGGGGCCCAATCAGAGACTAGGAAATATATGTGCCAAGCAGAGACTAGGAATATAATGTACCCAGAAATAGATACTGTTACTATAATGTGCCCAAACAGAGACTAGGATAGAATGGTGCCAAACAGAGACTAGAATATAATGTGCACAAACAGAGACTGGTATATAATGTGTCCCAAATAGAGACTGGGATAATCATGTCCCCAAATAGAGACTGGATATAATGTGCCCAACACGAGACTAGGACGTTAATGTGCCCAACTCTAGACCTGGAATTAATGAGCCCAAACAGAGACTAAGGAATAGAATGTTGCCCAAACCGAGACCTAGGATAGAATGTGCCCAAAAGAGACTGGTAGATATACTGTGCCCAATAGAGACTGGGAATATAAATTGGGCCACAATAGAGACTGGGAATATAACTGTATCCCACAACAAGCAATGGTAATATATGTCCCACACGGAGACTAGGAATACAATCATATTTCCCAAACAAGACTAGGAATATAATGTGCCCAAACAGAGACTGGGAATATAATGTGCCAATATAGACTGGTAATATAATAGGTGCCCAATAGGACTGGGAATATAATGGTGCCCAAACAGAGACTAGGAATATCTGTTCCCAAACAGAGACTGTAACTAATGTGCTCCCAACAGAAACTAGGAATAATGTGGCCCGAAACAGAGACTGGTAATATAATGGGGCCCAATAGGACTGGGAATTAATGGTGCCAAACGAGACGGTACTTAATGTGGCCCCAAACAAACAGAGACTGGTTAATATAATTGCCCTAAACAGAGACTATGGAATATAATGTGCCCCAAACAGAGACTAGGAATTCATGTGCCATCATAGACTGGATATAATGTGCCCAATCATAAACTAGGAATATAATGTGCCCAAACATAGACTGGTTAATATAATGTGGCCCCCAAAGAGTGACTTGAAATATAATCTGCCCAAAAAGATGTTCACCTCATAATATTAGATAATCTGAACATGGCTGTTATATATTTCTAATTAGATATTTAGGTTTCTTGTCATACAAGCTGTATTTTTGTATATCTGTATCAGAATCAATAGTTTGATTGAGTTTACTGATAAAGGATAAGAAAAATCAAAAGAACCACGAGATAAAGTAATACTCGTACAAAAATCATTCGGTGGTAATGAGCATACTGTAAATCTATTAGGATCTTTTTCTCTAATTATATGAAACATGTTAAAATGTATATATTTAAGATTCCATTAATTATGATATCCCCATCAAGGGCTATTGTCTGTGTTTTGTATTACAGACTTTAAACTGTTTATGGCACATCGGGGTGTTTGCTGATACATTCCTCTGAATAAGATAGCAATTTTACCTTTATTAACACCTTATCTTCTCGTTAAAAAGAAGAAGCCCAAGGTATCATGACAGGTAACCTACAACAACAGCCAGCATTCTCTTTCTATCAACAACTAAATAGTTTCTATCAAAATTTTCTCACAATATATGCTCATGATCAACTGTGGTGCGAGCAGTTAATAGGCTCCTTTATACTGTATTGGTGTTGTTCATATTTAGTGTTGTGTTTTTTCTTGTCATACCTTATGTTTTCTTGAGCTGGATCCAGAATAATTATCAACATAATTACAGGAGAACTTCGTAACTGATTAAAGATAACATAGAAACAATTAACTACTTTTCAACAAATTTTGTCTAAAGAAGGTACTGTGTGATAATCATGGAATAACTAACGCTGAATTTCAATGTGAAGGGTCATCTCATCTCAGGTCATGGTATATCTGATGTATTCAATTAGTCAACTGGCCTTGAAATTTGAGTCGCTTGAAGACGTTTTGCTAGTCCATCTGCTTGCTTTCTCAATTCAGAATGACCTTGTACAAGATCGTGGCATCTATGTAACTGAAATCCCAATTAGCATATCACAGCCATGTGGTAAGGGGGGCGTGATTGGATATTGAGCTAAGAGGTTTATAGAAACCCCCAGTGGTAAGGTGTCAAACAGACCTGGCAGACGTTTTGTTGTCGAACCCCCCACCTCCATTAGGCTTGGTTTCTTTCTTTTTTTTCACATAATAGGCCTCCTTAACACCCTCTTGAACCATCACGTTTCCTTTGCCAATATGTTAACAATATGCAATCTTCAAAGTAATGTCCTTTATCCTTAAGAATAAATATTTAATCTTCAAGGATGTCCTTTATCTTAAGATTCCGTACACAACGCTGAGTCCTGACCCGCGAATTGGCTCTTCTGTGCTGGGCCGATACGTTGATGCAGTTGCTGTTTGGTCTTCCCCACATACAATCAGATGCATTCTTCAACTGCACTGCACTGCGTAATATGATGTCGCTTTTCTTGTGTTTCGGTATACGTCTTTCGGATGTACCGCAATTGCTTGCCTCAGTGTGTATGTTCGTTTAATGCAGACGGGATACATGGGTTTTTTGGGAAAATTCTTCCTTAAGTCTCAGAGACCCCTGCTAGATATGGGATGACCATGTTCTTTCTTCCTTTCTTGCTTTTCCCCTTCAGACTGTTGGTATTCTTGTTCTTTTCTTTCCTTCATACTTCTTTTGACAAGGCCACAGTCTGGCTATCCCAATTTTAAGGGCGCCTCTGAATGTTCATTTCTTTCCAACACTTCGCCTCTGTGCTATGGGGATGTTCTCAGCTTGTTTTTCAGAGTTCTGATGACACCCGCTTGATCTCAAGGGTGGGTGTGAGTCAAACATCAATACTGCTCTGTGTGGTGTTGGTTTTTGCTGGTGTAAACCTCTACCTTCCAGTTTACCATTCTCCCCTTGACTTCTCTCAAGCAGTCCAAGAAGCCAGTTTGTTGTTTTGTACCCTTTCCCTTGTCAATTTGATGTTTTGGTCTAACCGCATTAATGTGTTCTGGTGAAAGCTTGTACTTCCTTCTGGTGGATTTAACGGCCCCAGGTTGTCATCCACTAACCATAGCTGGGTGCTATGCACTTAAGGTTTACGCGCCTGTTTTTCTACCTGCTTGTAAAGTTAAGGAAAAAATGGTAAACTGGAGTAGAGGTTACAGAAAACCAACACACACAGATCAGTCATTTGAGTTTGACTCCCCTCACCCTTTGATCACAAGCTGGTTTCATCAGAAAACCACTGCAACATCAGAGCTTGAGAACACCCCACTAGCACAGAGGCAAGTCTAAAAGAAATGAAACCAATTTTCTCCGAGGACCCTTAAACTTGTGATATTCAGACTGGCCTTTGTCAAAAGAAGTAAGAAGAAGGAAAGATAAGACCCGACTACCAACAGGTGAATGGGAAAAGCAGACAGGATAAATACATTGTCCTCCCAATGAGGTCAGGGGTCTCCGAGAAATTATAAGGCAATTTTTCAAAAAAAACGTATCCATCCCTTCTGTTTTAAACTGAACAACCCACTGATGTCAGTCAATCGCCAATCGGTACATTCCGCAAGACCCAATAACCGAAACCCAGATAAGTACATCATATAGAAGCCAGTGCGTGAATAATGCTCTGATTTGTATGTGGTGGAGACCAACAGCAACTGCACAACTATGGCCCAGCAACAGAAGCCAATCCTCAGTTCAGGACTGTGTACCTGCAGCTTAAGGATAAAGGGACATACCTTTGAAGGATTGTAATGTCACATATTGCAACGGAACGTGACTGGTTCAAGAAGGTGTTAAGGAGGCCCTTTTTATGTGAAAAATAAGAATCAAGCCTAAATAGGGTGGGGGGTTTCGACACCAACTGTTCTGCCATGTACAATGCTGTTTTAACAACCTTACGCTGGGCGTATCCTATAAACACCTCTTAGCCACCTTTTTCTAATCCAATCACACCCTTAACCCCCTGCGGTGATTATCTATTGTGATTTTCCCACATGGTCAATAATTGCCACAGATTCTTTGTACAAGTCATTCTGAATTGAAAAGTCCAACATTGACTATGCAAACGTCTTCAGGACTACAACAAACTAAGGTCCAGTTGATCAATTGAAATACAAAGATATAGCCTATTTCCAATTCAACCATATGGTATGAAAATGACCACAATACAATAATTATTTACCCAGATCAATGAAATGAATTTTATTACATGGGTGGAGCTCCTCCTCAGGCCCTATGGCAGACACATCTACTATAAAAATACTTTTGCCAACTTTCTTCTCCAAATGAAACATTTTAGACATAAAATAAAAATAACTAATTCTTAACTTCGCCTAAGCAAGGTGCTACAAAGAAACTCTTACTACCTGGCTATTTCAGCCTTGAATTAGTTGCTGAGCCTCCCCATAACATTGCCCTGTACTGGGTCTGTTTGTGGGGAGGATGGCAGTTTGATGTATTGTTCATATAACCTAAATTATAGAGGACCTTCGATCCCCAAATACCGGGGGGCGAACATGTGCCCCAACATATAAAAACCTTCATCGGGCAAATGGGATGACGGAGGTCCAAGGAGATTTGTATGAAAAAAGTAACAGAGAGCAACTTATTAACTTGGATTCATATATGGATTACCTCATGATTTTGTGGAAAAGGTAACGGAATAAGAAGCGCAGGATTTCTGAACGATTTAAATATAACTGTCTAAACATACATACTCAGATGATATATACCGAAGACACATATAAATTCTAATCTTTTAATTAAACTGTAGTGAATGGCAAAGAAAATTGTGAAACAGAAAAGCTCTAAAAAAAAATCACAACCAACAAAAAACTATCTACAGTAACCAATCAACTGTAACTAAGCATGTCCCCCGCCCCCAAGAGTCATCATCACACCCAATACAATATCACAAACCATGAAAAGCTATAACTGGAGACCGCTCCTAAGTTTTATGAAATTGCTCAGGAAGATTTTAGAGTATAAGCTCAAAACCCTTGTGGAGATTTTTGAAAAAGATGATACAACAGCCTAACGATTTTTCACTCAAGAAACTATGGAAAGAGCCAATCTAACAGAGAAATTGGTACGAAAATAACTAGAGAACCGATACAATACGATAGGTAATAAAAAAAAAACCAAATGGCCGCTAACCACAGAAAAAAAAAACAAAGAAAAAACAAACAAATATTTTCAGAACCATGGTTCAGAAGCAATTGAAAGAAAGAACACAAAGAAGTAGTGTGGTGAAGCATGCACGGTGAACCCCTATTTGATATCCTTTTTAAGGGATAGAACGGTATCCCTAGGATAGTGTGGAAGATGAAGTTCGCTACAAAGAAACTGAGACCCTTTAACTCAAGGTTAAATGAAGAAGCATCTTAAAGTCTCTTATACTATCTTTATCTCCATACTTCTTTTAAAACTGGGGATATACCAGTATATTTGATGACAGATAACTCTAACATCTAATGGAGGGATCCGTCAAAGCCTCCATCTCAAAGCTTTGTAGGTTCTCTACAACTTCATAGTGTCAGTATCTCTTCCCCTCTTGCTTATTTTCATTAAAAAAGTGAGAGGTTTGAACGGGTGTTTTTAATACAGCGCAACTTCCAAACACGTCCAGGTCTGAGTACCTGATAAAAGAGAGATTATCTAAATACAATGCATGGGCTTAATAACTAAAACAAAGTATAGCTTTGGACATAAAGGTTTTAGCATTTTTTAAAAATTTAGTGAGTCGGAGTATTTTTTGTGTTCTCCTTAGTTTCAAGGTGTTTTTGTGTTAAAATTATTTTAGGTGTTATTAACGTTTCTGTATTGTTCAGTTGCATGAAGCCACCTCTGGAAGAACCCTACTTAAGGTGAGCCTACTATCAGTAAACGCACGCTCGGATAAAGTATGGTACATAACATGCATCAGCATTTCAAGTGAGAGTGCAGCCGAGCTTGAACTGCGGGATGTTACAGTGCATCTTATGGATGAACGAACCGATGACCCATAGCCTGTGATTCTGATAGATAATGTACGAAAAATCAGAGAAAAGCAAGATGCGAGAGTTCAAGAGGTGTATTGTATACTGTAGATTAGCCTGTTACCTGCATTTAGTAACCATCAGGGTTTATTCAAGAAATGTCTTATCGTTAAAAATGGTGGCTATTTGCCCCATCAATAAGATATAGCATTCAAATTTTAAATTAATATCTGATGGGTTGGGGCAAACTACACATTTTTCACAATAGAACTTTGATTGAATTCTCCTGCATATGGTTTGCGACACAATTGAAATTTACCATATACTCAGTAACCTGATATGGACTGCTGTAAGATATTTACAGCCTATTTTCATCTCAAAATGACCTACCCTCTGTTTTTAAAAAATCCTACCTTCTTCAGTCACAGGGCGACGTGGTAAGTTTTTCCCTTATAGACCCTTCTGGGCTCAAGCAGTAGCCCCAGTTCCTGCTAGGTAGGGATTTAGTGAATTCTATATATACTAAACTCTTTCTGGTTCTGATAAAGGTACCTTCCTTTGTCTGGATTTTGAACCTCGACTTGAGGCCCTCACCTATCTGTAGGTAATGCGTTCCATTTCAATATTGAATACCTGCACTCTTTTGTTCTGCCTGTAGTGCCTTATCCTGTGCCCGTGGCACAAGTCCTGGAGCTATAGACTTTTTCCATTCATCCTACAGAAATCTGGTAATCTTTTCTAAGCAGACTGGTGGCTGTCCACTTATGGGAGTGAAACAATCGTAGGTTTACCCTTAACCACACTTGAAATGTCCATAACAGTTTAAGTTCCAGTCACTGCTCCTCTAAGTCCAAATATAACATATCCTGGGCATTTGTAAGGTCCTCATTATTCCAGCATCGTCTGTATAGGCATCAAGTAAGGTTTTTTTGGAAGCTACAACAAGCATATAATACATCCCAGGGAGCTGCAGTCTTTAACTAAACACTTAACAGGAATTATACCCCATACAGGCCTTTATACTTCACCAAGTCGTTTGAGACTTAAAAAAAATTTTGCTTTGGCCTGCATTAGCACTCACCTCACATCTCTCCCTCCGGAACAACCACCAAGCCTGCTAGAATATAACCCACCAGGTCCTTGTGCTGTTCCCAACTCTTGATTTTGTTATGTTCTACTGGCTTGGGGGTCCTCGGGTGCACCACCGCATCGGCCATGGGACCGCAGGTTGTTCCCGACCTCTATCCTAACTATAGCTAGGAGCCGGACGTCCTCCGGTGCACGCGCGCTCCTGGT
Organism: Hymenochirus boettgeri; assembly: GCA_019447015.1. Lineage (NCBI taxonomy): Eukaryota > Metazoa > Chordata > Amphibia > Anura > Pipidae > Hymenochirus > Hymenochirus boettgeri. Next base: position 123,012 of record JAACNH010000820.1, on the reverse strand, counting down.
GGTTCACGCTCGGAAGAGCGTGCCACGCGGCTAGATTATGTGAACCGGGCTTCTTAGCCCTCTTCTTCATTTTTTTCTCTGCTGGCCAAGATCAGTGTTTTGTACCCCTGTTCTCACGAAACGCTTCATGCTTCATGACTCGTGATTTTAATATTTGAAAATAAAGATAAGTTTTGGATATCTTTAACTGAGAAACATCATGATTTGTATGACACTAGTCAACTCTCCAATCTTCTGGTACCTAAACCCTGTTCTCAAGCTGTATTTTTTACCCTGTTTCTTCTGGATTTGGACCTTTCCTGTTCCCTGACCAGAACTATGTGCTTCCCCGCCTGCCTTTGGCTTTTGCCTGTTTTTCTTCTGACCATCTCCTTCTGCCTTCTGACTGACCACCTATTGCTGACCGAGTGACGACCTTCGCCAACTTCCGCCTGCCTTCTACCTAGCCTGTCTCTTGACCACTCCTTCTGCTTCTGCCTTCGGACTTACCACCTGTTGCCGACCCAGTTGCCCCGACCTCACCAGTTTGCTGCATTGCCTTTTTATCCTGCCTATCCCGTTACTAATCGTACCGCCTCCCCGACCTCTAAATGTTGCGGATATGATTTGCTTGTACCTTTGCCAGCCTGCCCTGATCTCTCTGCCGTGTCTCTTCTTGTTTGTTTTGCTGCCAGCCCTGACCCTTGCTGTTTCTCTGATTCTCCTTTACTGTGGTTGTCTCTCTGCATTGTGGATAGGATGTCTTTTCTGTGGCCGTGTCCTGGTACCTGACCGCAGCACAACATCCGCACCATGAGAGGCTCTGGGAAAACAAGAAGGCCTCCCCTAGTGTTCTTTTCAAAAGACCATAAAGTTTCTGGCAAGCCAGCATGAATCCCACCATAGATCTCAGGTCAGCTGAGGATTTATACGACAAGTTTTTTCGAACTTCAGAATGCCCTTCATGAACGCAGAGGGAATACTTTCAACCAACTGGATTCTAGGTTAAAGTCTATGGCACACGAAAGGTATGGGAAGCACCTATCAGTTGAATTCACCACTATTTATTGTACAACAAATAAAGCTTTTCGGGACGCCCTGTCCCTTTCTCAAAGTCTAGGCTCCTGCGGGTCCGCCATACTCCCAATAAATTGTTTTTCTGAGCCCAAGATTGGCGCTGCCTGGGATAGGTTTTCCTGGGACTGTTCTGAGTGGGTTCTAACGCGCAAGAACCTTTTCTGAAGAAAGAAGTAACGTGGGCTTTGTTATCTCTTTACTTCAAGATGAACCTCAACCTGGCTCTACCATTACTGGAACAAATGGCCCAGAGTGGCTTCTATAGATGCTTTTTTTTTAGCTCTTGGGGGATTTATGATGACCCTGGAGAGTTTGCTTTCTTTCTTTCTTATTCTTCTTGTCTTTCTCCTCTTCTTTTCTTCTTTTTTCTTTTCTTCTTCTTCTTCTTTCTTTCTTTCTCTTTCTCTTTTTCTTCGTTTTCTCCCTTTTTTCTTCTCTTTTCTTCTTTTTCCTTTGTCTCACGAGGGTATGTGGGCGGCCGAAGCAACTTTGCACAACCTCTCCAGGAAGAAGGGGCCAGTGAAGATTTGTATCCCCGATTTTTGCAGAGTTATGCGAAGACGGAATGGAACGATGTCCGCTTTAGCATCAGTTCAGAAATGGCCTATCTTGAAACCCTGAAAGCCGATTGGCATGGTATTGGAGGTCCCTGACACTTGGAAAGACTGATCTCTTCTTCGATTCAGATAATAGACGCTTACGATAGAGGAAGGAGAAAAGAAATGAATGCTATCAGGTATCATCATGAGTCCATAATCCTTCTTTCCCTCCTCCTTCACTACTGCTGATCCCATTCCGATGCAGTTGGGCCTCACTCGTACCTCATTTTCCTCTGAAAGCATAGTCAAGACTTCGCCTGAATCTGTCTTTGCTGTGGGAGTCAGCCACCTTCTCATAACTGTCTATTAGACCTTACCATATTCTCACTTAATACTACTACCCTGCCCTACATTTCCATAATATCTCGTTACAGGGAACAACCAATCTGCAATGCACAATCATTATTTCCTATTATCCTGTGTGGCCTTGGTTAAAGCACACACTCCATTAATAATTGTTCTCTGGAGAGATCTCTTTCCATCACAATTTTGTCGTCAATCCTGTGTTTTTTCTCATCATTACTGAGGATGGAAGGTATTTTGTTCTAACACTATCTAACTCTCCCAATTGTTGACAGATTTCTCTGATGTCTTTGACAAAAAAAGCGCAGAAAGGCATCTAGAAATCTTAGGGATAAGATGGGCCAAAAGAACAAAAGCCCTTCACTGAGCATAAAAAATGAGTAACAACCTTCTATAACCAAGTCATCTTGCTCCTCATGTAGAATGAATAGCATTGCCTAAGATATTTTGCATCTCTCCGTCCTTACTCTGTAAACATGGGATAAGAACTTACATATGCGATTCATATAGCATGAGACTGCAGATGCCTTCTGTTATAAGAAGTGTTTCTCCACAAAAAAAGCAGCAAACTTGTTAACCTCCTCATCCTATCTATGATTGCCCTGTTGAGCTGTTCCCTGAGCTGTGAGATTCTGTTTGGCCGAGTCTATCCTTTGTCTGAGGCCAAAGCAAATGTTTTTAAAGAATCTCATTGAAGGAATTTATAGAAGGGGTTCATACGCACTTCACATCCCCAGCCCGGGGCTTGTATTTTGTTTGTAAAAACAAAGGCGGTTTCTCTCCTTCGCCCCTGTATAGATTACCCAAGCTCTTAACTACGTCACATTAAAAACAGTATCCCCTTTTCCTCTCTTTCCCCCAAGAATTGTTCCAACAGCTGGAGGTGGTAAAGTTTTCACCAAACTGGATCTCAGAGGAGCTTATAACCTAATAGGATAAAGAAAGGAGACAAATGGAAGACAAGAAGCTTTCGTTCTAATCTGCGCCACTTTTGAATACATGATCATGCCTTTTGGCTTGTTCAATGCCCCGGCTACTTCAACATTTTGTGAACAACATTTTTTTGTGACTCTTATAGATATTTCCTTCTGCAGTATATCTCGATGATAATTTTCTCCTTCCAACTTGGAGAACATCTTATTCCAGGTCAGTAGGGTTTGGCTCATCTTCAGGGACTCATGTACTATATTCTAAATTTGAGAAGTTTGAAAGAAGCTCAATTACTTTCTTGGATTTTATCATTTCTTCACAAGGTCTAAAGATGAATCCTCCTCATAAAGTTTCTGCTATTTGTGAATGGCCAACTCTATCTCCTCGTAAGCAAGTCCTTTTGGAGATGAAGGTAATGGGAAGCTTAGGAAAAGTGATCATGATATAGCGTCATTTATATAGTGCCAAAAACTAAAGTGCACTTGGGTTAACCAAAAACTTTTAACTTAGGAAAGCTCATTTTTATGCTGTTAACGTTCATCGCTCCTGCTCATAGACTGGAGGAAATTGTTCTAGTCAAGATACAGAGCAGATGTGGACCACTTTTAAGGGATATTAAACTATTACATTTCTAAATCTGTACCTTTAGGGAACACAGTGTAAAAAAAAATGAGGTCCACTCTGCATTGCTTAATGCTTCAATAAAAAGGGAAATGGAAAAAAGAAAAGGCTTTTAAATTTTGAAAACAGAGGGAACAAACAGGCTTACAGGAATACCAAAAGCTTAATAAAGTGCAAGAAAGCACTAACTAGCCTAAAATAGAAAGGGAAATACAGATTTGCCGAACAAAGACAGTCCAAACCCCAAATGTTTTTTAAGTATTAAAATTTTGTAAAAGATAGGGACTGAGAAATGTGCGACCATTAAATAAGGTGCTGGGATGGTTGTAGAGGATGCCGAAAAGGCTAATCTGCTAAACCATTTTTTTATACTGTTGAGAGCCTTGTTTCTTACAGCAGGGTTGTAAAATATGCAGGAGGAAATGAAGAGTATTCACATTGGCTAATAGAGGGATGTACGGAAACAATTAGATCAAAAGTTAAATATCAATAAAGCCCCAGTACCAGATGGATTGCATCTCGATTTTAAAAGAGCTTAGTTAAGTTCTATCTAGACCACTGTTTCTCATCTTTTCAGATTCGCTGTGGTCTTGGGGATGTGCCGCTGATTTGGGAAAAAGCCAATGTACTACCCATTTTCCAAAGTTTGTCGTTCACATCCTTTAACTATAGACCTGTAAGCCTAACATCAGTGGTAGGGAAGGTGCTGGAAACTTTGTTACGGAATATATCATCCTTGCTTTTGTCGCAGACTCATCTTATTCGTATATTCAGCATGGATTTATGAGACATTAGATCAATGCGTGCCAGACAAATGTAATTGTTTTTATGAAGAACAAGTAGGAAGTTAGATCAGGCCAGCAGTGGAATGTGGTATACTTGGATTTTGCAAAGCTTTTGATACTGTGCCACATCGGCGACCTAATGTAAAACGGAGGACGTTGGCCTTGAAGAAAACATTTTTTCATGATAGAGAACTTGTTTATTGTCACCAACAGAGAGTGGTGGTTCATGGAGCTTATCTATGTGGGCTAAATGTTCTAGCGGAGTGCCTCAGGTTCTGTCTGGGGGGGCGCTCTGTTTAATCTGTTTATAAATACCTAGAAGGGGGCATTGAGAGCAAGGTCTCAGTGTTTGCTTATACACTAACTATGCAAGAGCTTTGGAAACTTCAACAATGATGTGCCAAGTGCTTCAGCAGACCTAAGATAGTTTATCAAAATGGGCCACGAATGGCCGATTATATTCATGTTGAATAAATGTAAGGTGATGCATTTGGAATTTAATAATCCCGGTGCCACCTACACCATAAATACTCTCTGTTGTGGGCATCTGTAAATGGACAACGATTTGGTGTGTTCTGGTATATAACAGACCTTAGCTATAGCAAACAATGCCAGGTAGCACGTGCTAGAGCTAGAAAGATATTGTCTTGTATAAAGAGGGGATTAGCTTCAAGAGAGAAAAATATTATTCTCCCTCTTTACAAGGCACTGGTAAGGCCCCCCCCTCAATTGAATATTCGGTGCCAGTTTTGATCCCATCTACAAAATGGACATCTTTGAAAGGAGCAGTTCAAGAAAAGGGCACTAAATTAATAAGGGGAATGGAGAGGCCTTTAATATGCATGCAGGATAAGACAAGTTAAGGGCTGTTTACATTGGAGAATCGACATTTGTGTGATGACTTGATATACCTTATACAATATATTAATGGATGGGCCATACATGAACTCCTCTGGTGCATTATTCACTATAGGTCATATCAGAGAACTCGTGGACATCCTTTAAGGGTTGGAAAGAAAAGAAGTTCATCTTCATTTGAAAGGTTTCCTTCACAGTGAAAACCGGTACAACGGTGGAACTGGTTTCCAGCGAGTGGTAATGGCAAGTTCAATTGAATAGCTTTTTTTAAAAAAGGCCTGATAATTTTCTAAAACTAAAAATATTGAGATTCTGGTATTAAATATTAGTCTTGTTGATCCAGGGATACTTCCAAATGCCATTTGGATTCAGGAAGGAATTCCCCCCCCTTTTTTAGTTGTTTTTTTTTTGCCTTCCTTTGGATCAACTGTTAGGTAGGGTAAAAACAAAAAAAAAGGTGAATAGGTTGGACCTTGATGGACGTATGTCTTTATTCACTGAATTACTATTTACTATGTTACAAAGGTTCAACGGGTTTTTGCTACTTTTATAAGATTTATTAAAAACTTCTCTACTATTATTCTTCCACTAACTCAATTGCGTAGGATCATAATCATTTTCTTGGACACCAGCGGCTTAACTGGCTTTTAAACTATTGAAATCTGCATTTGTTTTGGCTCCAGTGCAGTCATCCTGAATCCTTCCCTTCCTTTTGTCCTTTAGAAGTTATTCCATCTGAGTCTGCTTGGAAGCAGTACTCTTGCAAAGATTGGCCCCACGCTTTACTTCACCCGTTTCTGCTTTATCTGTTGTATTTAATTAGATCAACTGAACTTGAAATGTAGTTTCTTGAAACGTTTCGCATTTCCATTCATCCGACTGGCTTCTCAATTCAGAATGACTTGTACAAGAATCTTGCAATTATTACGCCCTGGAAATCCCAATTAGCATACACCGCCAGGTGTTTATGGTTTGATGGATCTTGGCTAAGAGGTGTTATAGGAACGCCAGAAGTAAGGGTGTGAAAACCCATTGTACATGGCCGACAGACAGATTTCCTTGTAGCAAGTCATTCTGAATTGAGAAAGCCAGTCGGATACTACGCGACACGTCTTCAAGAACTCCATTTCAATTCCAGTTTGAAATTAATTGAATACAACCGAATACCAGTGACCTGGATAATGAGAACCCTTCACAAGCACCCGGTTGCTTTCTTCTCTAGAAAATTGGCTGTCTGTGGGAAGAATTATGATGTTGGGAGATCGGGAGCTCCTGGCTATTAAATCATCTCTAGTAAGAGTGGCGTTATCTGCTTGTGGGAGCCAACCATCCATTGTCATCTTTGCTAATCACAAGATCTGATTATTTCCAACAAGAGATTAAGAACTTCATCACCCAGATGGGCTCGTTTTCAAAAAAGCATTGGCCTCACTCATACCTCATTGTTTCATTGTTGAATTACCGAAGTCCAAGTGGTTTAACCCATAACACAATTTTCGTTGTGGTTGACCTACTGACTAAGGTGCTCATTTTATTCCTTTAAAGGGAATCCCTTCAGCGGCAACGAAGGCTGAGAGTGTTCAACAAGCATATTGTTCGTCTTCATGGACTCCTGATGACATTGTTTTGGACAGAGACGGCAATTCACCTCTAAATTCTGGAAAGAATTATGTAAGTGCTCCAGAGAGCCATAATTTTTTTCTTCTGGGTACCATCAAGGCTTTTCCATTTAAAACATCCAGAAAAACCATCATCTAAGGGCACCTGGAAGGTTGCCATAGATGGGGCCATGTTATGTTCCCTACCTGGCTTGGGGGTTCCTTCTGGCACTGGCGTGCCGGCGCCATGCGTGGGCATCGCACCATGATACGGTTACCTCTCGTGTTGCGTCACCGGTGCCACCGCATCTCCCCGGGTACGCCATGGGTCCCGACCATCTTCCCAGCGATTTTGCGCAGATTTCCTCACTGTGCATGCGCCGGTGCAACTGGATGACACAAACGGAGCCTTCTTAAAGCCCTCCTCTTCTATTTTTTCTCTGCTGCCGGATCATGTTTGTACCCTGTTCGCAACTGTAATTTTTAACCCTTTTTCTTCTGGATTTTGACCTTGCCTTTTCCTCTAACCTTTCTATGGCTTGCTGGGCCTGACTTTCGACTTTTGCCCTTGTTTGCCGACGGCGTAATACTGGCCCGACCTTCCGCCAGTTTGTCACCCTCCTGTCCGTGACTATTTTACCCTCCGCTCCTAACGTCTACCTGTTTTGCCAATTCGGATTGCTTGCCTTGCCATCCTGCTGCCTGCCTGATCTCTGCTGAAAAGGCTGTTTTCATACATTCTTCTGTAAGGGGGTTCTGAGTGGCCCCCCACGGCAACCTATTGAGTGGGCAAGGGCAATAGCACCTGTGAGTGGGCAACGTTACGCCATACATTTTGTGATAAAAATGGAATACCCAGAACAGGAGGTATCATCAATTGGGAAGTTCTTTCTCTATTTTCTTATTTATCCACAAATAATACATAAGAGACAAATCAAAAGGTTGAATTTCTCAACAAAAATTGATGCAAAATTAAAACTTAACAACAAATGTTAAAGCCTAACCGCCTCTCTCTGTACACAGATTCCGGCCCGACCAATGGGATGTATCCCAAGATGCAATTACAACAGCAAGTGCTCTGTAAATCTTCTTAACATTCTCCAAATACATACCATAAAAAATTGAAAAAAGCCACTCCAAAACTAAATAGTTTTGGAATCTACACACTTTTTCAGTTTCTGGATAACAAACATAAGCTTCTGGTACCTTCCCGTCCTTTCCTACATGGTACAGCGTTTCCTTGTGATGCTGCTTTTAAAGGGCAACTAGATTGAAAAAAACTTTGTCTGTATACATGTATATATCACTTAGTATAAAGCTGCCATCTTCATGTTTCTTCTGTGTGGCTTCGTTTTTCACTTCACACTGGCTAAATTTGTACCAAGCTGTGTGTCCCCCTCCCCTCTCTGTTCTACTCCCCCTCAAGCATATGTACGGGGCTTATACGATTCCTAGCATTGTCAGTTGAAAGGACTTTAAAATGAAGTGCTGACATCCTGTTGACCCCTCCCTTCCAGAGCTAGACTGCAAGCACTACAAAAGTGTGGAATAAATTAGCACATATGCTGAAGGGAGGGGCAAGGGGGAGAGAGGAGGACAAAAGTTGGTGCTGATATTCTTACAAGGAAGTACTGAACTCTGCCTGTTTCTCTACCTTTGCTAATTGTTATTTATTTTTTTTACTAAAGTCATATCCTCCCCTGCCTTAGCTGAGATCAGAATCACTGAAGAGAAGAGTCAGTGTAACAGCACTTGTAGTGAGGACCTCAACAAACACAGTGACCTGCCTTGTTGGCCCTGTTACATTTCGTTGCTTTAGTCCTATATATTTCTAGATTGCACTGTTGTCTTGTTTGTATATAGTCTGTTTAACTGTATTAATATATACTGTATTAAGTGTTCCTTTGGCTCACTGGTTTTGTATGTATAATAGATTTTTTTGGGGGGCGGGCTGTTTTATAGTGTTGTTATGTGCTCATATTGCCTGGGTTAATTGTTTATTGGATTGTGTTTAGCACTACAAGCATTGACTATATGTTGTCGCATGTACATATAGTGTGGTGAGCGAGTGTGGACAGTAACTGCCGGGAGCTTTTGGATGTGTGGGTGTGTGCCTTTGAGTGACAGATGCGGTGTAGCAGCTCTACAAATCACAGCATATTCAAAGCTTATATCTCGTGGACATGTAGAATAAAGAAACTAAAGGTACCCTGGTGGATGGGATACTTATAGATACTTGAAGAAATTAAAAAAAAACACTTTTTCGCACTAAATTGCCTTTAATTAATGTTGAAATAAAGGTGAAAGTTTTACCTATACATGGGACCTACTACTATATATATTTGTTACACGTTCAGCTATGTACAGTGCCATGCTTTCATACATAATGAAAATTCCGGAACAGTCATCCATAGAACTCCATATTTTTAGGAGATTTTCTGAAAAAAAATCAAAGATAATTTCCAAAGTTAAAATGTTTACCTAAACTCCGACTTGAAACGTAAAGACACAAACCCACTAAACGTCAATCTCACACATGGTTGAATTAACAGTTATGCTTTGTGTGTGGGTGTAAACACCACGGAGATGATACAACTAACGTCCCAATGGGATTGCATGGCAAATAGAAAAAAAAAAAAAATCACACTTCTCTGTCATTTGAACCGCCCCCCACACACGAATGTCAATGTCTTACATGTTCCTGACTCAAACAGCATGCCATAATGCGTGTGTGTACCCAGAAACCTAGCCGCCAACTAACTCCTAATGGATATATGCATAAGTGTAATACAAGAAAAAATGAAGTGCCTCTGTGATTTTGAACAGCCTTTCAGTTTTTAAGGAAATATCCCTCAAACTTTAAATACCCCTTACAAACTATATATTATTGTAATCTAGCTGGCTACACACTACAGGTCTTTAAAAGATGATACAGAGAGAATCTGCACGACTCTGTTTTTTTTGAAGATCACGCTACTTACTGTCCCCGTGCGTTCTCCTCCCTCTGTAAAACAAGAGAAACGTTTTTGGGATTGTTACATTTCCTTCAGTCACGGTCGACAACCGGGCAGACCTAAACCATGGTGCCGTGAAATTTATTCTGATCTTTATGATCATCTGTTGCCTCAGAATCACTCTGAAATGCACTACATACATTAACTATCCAACAGTGTTTGGGAAGGTTCTCATTCATCCAGGTCATGGTATATCTGTTGTATTCAATTAGATCAACTGGACTTGAATGCTATTTCTTGATTGACGATTTCAAGAACTACATTTCAAGTCCGCAGTTGTCTAATTGATCCCACAGATATGAATCCACAGTGTCATTCCATCGTTCGTGTGGTGCACCCACCTCAGTAAGGCAGAATTTTTGCATCCAGTATAATGTCCATTTGTGGTTCGAGAAATGTTTTCTATATAAGATTTAGGCCACATTCGCTGTTTTAGCACGTGAATCCATTCGCGGTTAAAAAGCACATGCAGTATTTAGCCATTGGTTTGCCCACACTCAGTGCTCTGGTGCCCATTGCGCTGAAATCCAATTATAGGAGCTTATGTGGTTCCATTTTGGTTGTGATTTGCAATAACGCCCAATCCCTCAATTATCCAGGGGATACAGCACAAGTGAGAATCACAGTGCCAAAACGTGTAACGCACAAGGGCCAAACAAAACTCTATTATTTCTCACAAACTAACTGCTGAGTAATTGAAAGTGTGTAGACTCCAAAATGCTGTCTTTTTGGAGTACATATCAATTCTTGGTAATTTTCCTAATGTAGTGCTTGTAGGTGACTACCTGGACTGATTGAGTTGTCTTGCACATGTTTATTATTTCATAAATTAATGTTGGAGTTGACCACTATTTTTGTGGAAATGTTTTTGCATTTGACATAAGTTGTTTTCTGTCATCTTGGTTTGAACACCTGTGGATTATCTCAGACTTTGGGTTTAAATAGGTTTTTGGGTATGTGAATTATAGAGACTATTACCTTGAGGTAAGTGAGGTAGCCCTGTAAGTTTGTAGATAGGAGTTTTATAATAACACTAGAAATATAGCAATTGAGGTTGAATAAAGACATATGTCCATCAAGTCCAACCTTTCACCCTCTTTTTTACCCAACTAACATGTTGTATATAAACATTCATGGTGCTATCATCTCACTCTATACACGCTAGACTGTAGTCCAGCCAGGGGAGTCTACAATTAGGGTATGCATTAATAAATCCACACATGTACATGTACGTTGCACACACCCAAAAACATACACACATATATATATACAATAACTAGGATTGTGGAAGCACTCCAATTAGGCTATTTACAAAACTACATTTATCGTATCTCCTTCATCCAGTTTGTTTCCACCATTGTTCCAGCTACCATCTCGGCAGAGCCATTGTTTCCAGCCATTGTTCCAGTTACCATCTCTTCAGCCCTTGTTTCAGCCATTGTTCCCATTTACCATCTCTTCAGCCATGTTTCCAGTCCATTGTTCCAGTGACCACGCTTCAGTCAGAGCCATTGTTTCCAAGCCATGTTCCACTTACCATCTCTTCATCCATTGTTTTCCAGCCATTTTCCAGTTACCATCTCCTCAGCCATTGTTTCCAGCCATCGTCCAGTACCATCTCTTCAGCCCTTGTTTCCAGCCATTGTTCCAGTACCATCTCTTCATTCAGCCATTGTTTCCTGCCATCGTCCCCAGCTACCATCTCTATACCGCCATTGTTTCCACTTATTTGTTCATTACCATCCTTCCAGCCGTTCTAGTTACCATCTCTTCATTCATTGTTTCCATCCAAGCTACTGACAGCCCCCTCCTAAAAGGTACAGTGAAACTTCGTCCCTCCGTGACTCTAATTCATTACATTACGAATAGAGCCCATGGAATTACCTGATGAAGCTGCAGCCAGTTAAGGCAGACACTGCAGACCTATTTCCCGCCTCATGACCGCCTTAGAGCACCAGCATCCAGATCAATTAGCTCATTTCTGGACCCCCATTTCAGCTCGTTTAGCTCGGGTCCCGGTCCTCCGGTTCCGCCTGCTCTCCTTCGAGAACCCGTTCCCACCCCCAGAGAGCCGCGAATACCACCTCCTGTGTGTCGGTAATGAAGTGGTACGCTCAAGCTTGTCGTGGATTCATTAAAACCAATTCCTTATACATTTTGAATTGCATTGCAAGCCCTCTAACTTTTGTGTTTGCCCTCAGACCGTCCAAAGTCGTTTATGTTATTGCTCATTGGGAGCATGCCTTGGCCTGGGCATCCCCCCTGTGGGAAAAGAATGACCCTGTGGTGAACGATATCTCCTTATTTTTCGGAAACTTTGGAAGATTTTCGTTTTCGACTCTCCAGGCAGAACTATTGGCAGCTTCCTCACGGCTGATGCAATGCGACAAGTCTCCCGTTCTGATAGGGCATATGCCATCGAGTTCCGGACTTTTGGCTTGCCGAGACTGGCTGTACAAGAACAATGAGGCCCTGTTAGCAGCCTTTGGCAGGGCCTGTCGGATCGTATCAAGGACGACCTGGGTCCCGGGAACTTCCCACACTTTAGAGGAAATGATTTCTGTGTGTATACGGGTTTGATACTCGTATCCGGGAAAGGCAATCCGAACAGTCCAATAACCCGTTGTTTGTTCGCCCCCAAGTTTGTTCCTCTTCCCCAAGGACCGGACCTTTGACAGCTGCTTCCGCCCTTGGAGGAAACCCCATGCAGATTGGAGGTACACACACATTTCGGCCGAAGAAAAACTTAGAGGGGGAACTCATGGGCTTGCCTGTATTGTGGCCGCCGAGGTGCACTTCGTGAAAGGTTGCCCTTCCAAGCCGGAACTGACACCCCTGATACCTGAAGAAGGAGTCTCTTCTAGGTAAATTCAAATCTCCTTTACAAAATTCCCTCCCCCCCCCCCCCCCCCCCCCCCAAAGTCTTTCTGCCTGCTAACCCCATTTTCAAATCCCGAACCTCTCGACCCAAGCCTTCCTATACCTCTTGAGGTCAGCTGGGTAATTTTATTTGATGCCACCTTTGCTTCTCTGTTAGGTATTCCGTTATTTCCTTTCCTTGCCTCATCCCCTCCGATGCTGGCTATTGACGATCAACCATTATCCACAGAATTTTTATTTCCATTGTCCCTCTACAGAAATTCTTCTTCAAATTGCTGTCTTCATCGGAATTTAATTGTCTTTTCTTGGTCATCCAAAGTCCCCCGACCCCCTCTCATTCTCGGACTACCCTTGCTTCGACTTCATAACCAACCCATCATCACTGGACAAAAAAACTAACTTGTTTCTTGGAGTCCATCCTGTCGTTTCCAATGTCTTTCCCACCCGTAATCTCTTGTTCTTCTGTTTCCTGTGAAGATAAAACATTAAATTTTTACCTCTTCCAGTATCTGGGACTTTAAGCATGTCTTCGACAAAAGTCTTCCTGATATTCTTCCTCCCACCGGCCCATGATTTCCCAGTCTATTGTTGACCGTTCCCCCCTCGAAGGCCACCTCTCCACCCCCGAGTGCACCTATCCTCTATCTCCTGCTGAGACCCGCGCTATGGAAGATTACATCAAAGAATCTGTCTCGGGGCTTCATCAGACGGGCCACTTCCCCTGGCCCCTTCCCTCTGCCCGGTCTGGGTTTTTTTTTTGTTTGTGGAAAGACAGACGGAGGACTACTCCATGCATCGACTATCTGGGTCGCAATAAAATCAACTATCAAGAACCGCTATTATCCTTAGCCCCTCATCTCATCAACTTTTTGACCAATTAAAAGGGCTAAAATATCTCCAAGCTATGATCTCCGTGGAGCTATCATCTGGTTCGCATTCGAGAAGGAGACGAATGGAAAAAACGTCCCTTCATACTGAACTGGACATTATTAATATTGGTGATTGCCCGCACAGCCTTCTTTCAAGAATTTGTTAATTACATTTTTTCGAGACCCCTCTTAGGTTATTCCGTAGTTAGTTTACTTGATGACATCTTATATTCTCTCTCTCTCAAGATCTTCTTCTCAATCGTCGCCATGTATGTCAATGTTAATCCCGACTACGAGCCAACCACTGTAGCTAAAACGGAAAAATGTCTCTTTGAATGCTCCCAAGTACCTTTTCTGGGTTAATCTGGTCCTCCGCCCAAGGCTTCAAGATGGTCCAACCAAGTCCCCTCAGCTATTTCAATTGGAGACGACTTCCCCATTGGCACTCAGGCTATCCAACGATTCCTTGGTTGTCCAATAATTACAGACAAGTTTTATTAAAGGGTTTCCTCCATCATTGCTCTATCTTGGCCCTATCCTGAAAGGAGGCAACCCCGAATCTGGTCTCCGACGCCTTAGTAGGCCTTCAAGAAATTAAAGATCTTTTTCTTCTGCCCCAGTACTTTCTGCACCCCGAACCCAGTCTAAATACCTCATCATCAAGTGACGCCTCTAATCTTGAAGCAGGTGCCGTCCTTTCCGCAAAGGCAAATAGAGAATGGGAAATTCCACCCATGTGCATTCTTCTCTAAAAAATTTCTTCCCAATGTCTAAATTATGATATTGGTGGAATCGTGAACTTCTGTTCTTGCTATCAACCGCACAGAAGAATGGGCAACACTTACTCTCGGGGAAGGGGCATACCCTAGCACCATCCTCACCGATCACAAAAATCTGGAATATATCCAAAACCTTTAAGAGATTGAATCTCGCAAGCCCGTTGGGCGCTTTTTTTTCTCTCGTTTCAATTTCATCATTTCGCGTTCATCATCCCGTTTCCAAGAATAAAAAATCAGACGGCCCTCTCCAGGTCTTTGCTTCTTTCTTGCCACGATTCTACTGAAAAGATAAGGCCATCATTCCCCCTCTTCCATATTCTAGCCACTATTTTACCCCCTCAACTTGCATCGGATTCTATCTGCTCAGGAGTCTGCTTCTACTTTGCCTTATACCCCCTAATAAAACGCTTTGGTTTTCCCTCTCCTCGTAAAGACATATACAACAACTGAACATATGATCCAAACAGGGCTGGTCACCCGGGGTTCATAGACTTTTTTTCCAATCTCCTTAATATCGGTCAGTTGGTGCGCCCTTCCAGAGGACAGATGTTCAAAAACTTTGTCGCCGCCTGTTCTGTCCTGTGCTACGTCAAAACTCTTCCTACTCTTCCTTGTGGACTACTCCAACCTCTACCTTTCCCTTCCCTACCGTGGACCCCACCTTTCTATGGACTTTGGGGAACTTCCGTTTCTAAGAAACTACATCATCTGGGTTACTGTAGACCGTTTTAGCAAAGGCTTCGTTTTTTTTCCTCTTCCTAAATTGCCCTCCTCTGCTGACTTGCTCGAAATTGTTCATTTCTCTATTTTCCGTTGCAATGGATTACCTATGGAAATGTGTCCGCGCGAGGACCCCAATGCCAATCCTCCAAATTCTGGCGGGCACTTTGCAACAAATTACTTGGAATTAGACCTCCAATTTTCATCGGCTTTTATCCATCCTCAGCAAAATGGAGACCGCAGAACGCACGCAACCAATTCTGGAACAAATTCCCTTCGATCTACATTTCTTTACTCTCAAGACAATTGGACTGAGCTTCTGCCATGGGGGACTTTGCGCCATAACAATGCCTCCACTCTTCACCGAAAATCTGCTTTTTTTTTGTGTTTTTGGCTTAAAACCCCACCAGGGTTTTTTCCACAGGAATTTTTTTTTGTTCATCAGACCAGTTTTTCGGCAACTCACAGTCTAGTTGCAGAAATGTCAGCCATCTGACAGGCTACAAAAAACTGTCTTGAGAAGTCTGCCCCTGGTACAAACGACTGGCAGGGCCGATACCGTATACGTAAACCTCCATTATATTCCTGTTGGAGATAAAGTTTGGTTATCATCACTCACATCAACTTACAATGTTCCTTCTTCTAAATTGGGTCCTAAATTTATTGGCCATTCCCTATATTGGAATTGTGGGGTCCCACGGCAGTACTGACTTTCTATGACCCACCCTCATGAAGGAATCCCTAATGTGTTCAATGTTTTCCCTATTAAGCCTGGTGCTAAATCGATTCTCTTCCCCTCTTCAGTCCCTTATCCTATTAGGATCAACGGTCAACACGAATTTGAGGTGGAGAAAGTCTTGGATTCCAATTCGCAGAATTCTCCTCTCACAATATTTGGTCCGCTTGGGAAAAAGGATTTTGACGCAGAGGAAAGGTCCGGTTTAAGACCGTCGGATCTACCTGCTCCCCTTAATCAAAACCTTTCATAGAAGATTTCCGGACAAACTGCTTCAAGTGGTCCCTGAGGCCCCCCTGTGGGATGGGGGGTACTGTAATGATCTTACCGTGCCGCGCCCCATCGCCGTTCCGGGAATGGTGCCGTCGCCGCGTCCGGAACGTCGGCGTTGTGACGTCACCTCGACGTCCGGACGCCGGCGCGCTAAGATTCAAATAGGCACTACTCGCAGTGGGGTGCGATGCCTATTCGAGTCTTGCTACGGACAGACTGTTTCCTGCCTTTTAGCGTCTCCTGCCTTCAGCTCCATCCTGTTCCTTGTTCTGCTTCAAGCCATTGTTCAGTTACATCCCGCAGCCCTTGGATCGCCATTGTTTTCCAGAGCCATTGTTCCAGTTACCATCTTTCAGCCATTGTTTTCCAGCCATTGTTCCAGTTACCACTCCTTCAGCCATTGGTTTCCACCCATTGTTCCAGTTAAACTCACATCTCTTCAGCCATTGTTTCCAGCCATTTTTCAGTTACCATCTCTTTCAGCTTGTTTCCAGCCATTGTGCCGTACCATCTCTTCACCATTTGTTTCCAGCCATTGTTCCAGTTACCTCTCTTCAGCCATTGTTTCCAGCCATTGTTTCCAGTTACCATCCTCTCAGCCATTGTTTTCCAAGCCATTGTTCCAGTTTACTCCATCTCTTCACTCACCATTGTTTCCATCCAGTGTTTCCAGTTAACATCCTCTTCAGCCATGTTTCCAGCCATTGTTTCCAGTTACCATCTCTTCACAGCCATTGTGTCAATCCCATTGTTCCTGTTAACCATCTCTTCCGCCACTGTTTCCAGCCTTGTTCCAGTTACCATCTCTTCATCCATTTGTTTCCAGCCAGTTTTCCAGTTACCATCTCTTCAGCCATTGTTTCCAGCCATTGTTCCAGTTACCGATCTCCTCAGCCATTGTTTCCTCCAGCCATCGTTCCAGTTACCATCTCTTCAGCCATGTTTCCAGCCATTGTTCCAGTTTACATCTCTTCAGCCAATGGGGTTATCCTGCCTGCCATCGTCCCAAGCTAACACTCTCTACCAACCGCCCATTGTTTCCAGCTATTTGTTCCAGTTACCATCCTTCCAGCCGTTGTTCTAGTTACCACTCTTCAGTCATTGTTTCCAGCTACTGACAAAGCCCTCCTCCTAAAAGGTACAGTGATTCGTCCCCCCTCCGGGACTCTATTCATTACAGCCTGGATAAGTTTCTAAAACTAAAAATATTGAGAATTACTGGTATTAATGCATATATATCTGGGTTGATCCAGGGATACTTTCCGATTGCCGTTTTGGAGTCAGGAGGAATTCCCCCCCCCCCTTTTTATTCTGGGGTTTTTTGCTTCCTCTGGATCAACTGTTAGGGTAGGGTTAAAAAAAAAAGTGAATAGGTTGTTGGCCTTGATTGACTCAATTCCTTTATTCAACTTAATTACTATGTTACTATGTTTACTATGGATTACACCTCCTTTCAACCTGGAGCACACCCAGGGGTGTGGATTTTAAGCTGCCATTTGACCATTCCATTTTAAAAATATTGATCTCTGCTCTGTAAGTAAAGGTTTAGTATTTATATATTTTGGCTGTTTGTACCTAAATATCGTGCTATTTTTTATATATCTTTTACTGATGGATATTTAAATGGTAATAGTGAGTAAGACAACACATACATTACTTCTTTCCTATAGTAAATCATATACCCCCCAACCTTATTGGTACTCTAAAACACTCAATGCAAATCCTCCTATAAGATATATAATATTTATTATAAAGGGATATATATATTATTATATATATATATATATATATATATATTAGCAAAAAGTGTGCTGTTGGTGGCCTTTGAAATTATATGTTTTGTATGTGTTTTGCTATGAGTGGATATAGTGGGGAAAAAAAATACAGAATCTTTACACAGGTAGATTTTAAATAAACTTTAATCAGATAGTCCCCATCTTCCAGAGAACCAAATAGGATAATCCTGCATGTCTGAGAGTAGACCCAGGCAATCCTGCACATTGTGTGTTGAAACTAAATTCTAGGTTAATACTATTTAGCATTCAACCATGGCAGTGGTGATGGTACCTCATATATTATAATACATAAGGGACCTCACAGGCACATGTTTATTATATAGCATTGCCCTAATAATCTAACATCTACACAAACATTTCTCATCCCAGTTTAACCTAAAGAAAAGGATTTATCCTTATACTCTTTTAATATCAGATCTAATTGAAAACAATTACTGCCAGACAATGTAATAACTGAAACTGCTTTTATTTTAGTATTAACGTAATCCTTGGTATACCTGCCTGGCTTAACGACCACTACGAAAAGATGCTAATGACTGGCAAGGGAGCATCTTCAATCCCAACATTATAGTGTCTGCCAATTCACATTGTTCTATCCAATCGTCCATCCTCCTAGTTACCCTATCAAAAGGATCAGGTTTAAAATAGGTTTGGCAATTGGCCTGGAGAGCGTACTGGAGCTATTTGGGCATTTCATCTGCATGTACAAAGACAGGAGGATTAAATCATACTATTATTAGCAAGCAGCCTCCATAGATACAATAATACAGAGAACAAATATACAGAGAACGGAGAGTAAGGGTATACTACCACAACCGCTGTCAACCAATTTGTACCAGATCACTGCTTTATGGAAGGATTATCGGTAGCATGGCACACAGTGGGTTTACTCGGTGGTCTGCACCGTGGCTTCTACTCCGTGTCTGGCGGCTGCCAGACACTCCACTTCTTGGTTATGGCTGTCAGTTAAGGCGCAAGGTGACGTCATGACACATGACAGGAAGTGAAGCGAAACAATCTAAAAACGGGAGCAGGGGGTGGGGCCTAGACGGCGAGGGACTGGTGACAGTACGTAAGTTTTGGGCAATCTTTGAACCTTTCACCCCTGTTAAAGTGGGGTTGGGGGGTAATACACTTTTAAAGATAAGTTATTTTGGGCTGGACATGTCCTTTAAAGCACTTTTTTATTTAACATCATTGAACCAGCACTCCAACAAGTAATATGGAATAAATGGGTCAGATAATGTGATCTCCATAATATGTGGTCTCCATACAAGTGGCCATTTATTAAAAAGACCACATTCCTACCTGCAATCTATGCAACTTAGGAGGCAGTATAAAGATTGTGACATCACCAGCACCATTGCTCTGCCCCCACTACCACAGTCACTTTGAATCCCCCTCATCCATCATTCATCCATCATTCATCCACCTTCCATTATCCATCCATCCATCATTCATCCATCATCATCCATCCATCCATCATCCTCCATCATTCATCTCCCTCCATCATTCCATCCATCCATCCATCATTCCTCTATCCATCATTCCTCCATCATTCATCATCCATCCATCATTCAATTCATCCATCCATCCATCATTCAATCCTCAATCATCCATCCATCCACCATCCATCATTCATCATCATTCATCCACCTATCCCTCATTCAACCACCCATCCATCATTCATCCATCAATCCATCTCATTCATCCATCATTCATCCACCCACCCCACCCCACCCCCACCATCCATCCATCATTCTCCATCAATCACTCATCTATCATCCATCATTTGCTCACTTCATTATTCATGATTATTCCTTTCGCATCTGATACTTTTTTGATTTGCTACTCAGAGGGCCCTAATTATTTGCACTGCTACAAGGAACGCATAGTAGATGAAACAGATCGATAGACCAGATATAGATTAAATAGACAGACAGAGATAGATAGACAAAGACTGATCCAGCATTAGAATACATTTTTACATCGCATGAGTGAATCTACAGTTAGTTGTCTAATATTTTAGACAACAGCATCCAGTTTAGAACTGTAGAACAAAAAGGTTTGTACATAAATCAGTGAGATTAAACCATAGCCAACTTTCCCTCTGGGTAAATCTCCCTTCTGGTTGTGTGTGTTTTGGTAAATCCTGAAGGGATCACCCTCCTGCATGACTTTTAATACGCCGATATCCTCTGCATTAAATACTGGCAACTACAAGCTAAAACGCAAAAGGCATAAAAATCACAGCTGACGTGGTATGTTTTTGTTTACATGTGGTTGCCAGCG
Source organism: Hymenochirus boettgeri (assembly GCA_019447015.1). Lineage (NCBI taxonomy): Eukaryota > Metazoa > Chordata > Amphibia > Anura > Pipidae > Hymenochirus > Hymenochirus boettgeri. The sequence goes on along the minus strand of JAACNH010000820.1, from coordinate 102,903 downwards.
CAATGAAGGGATTTACCAATATTGAACATTTAGTGTGACTTAAACTCCATGGGAAGAGCCAGCGAATTTGGGTATATTCTTGTTTATAATGTGCCCAAACAGAGACTGGTAATATAATGTGCCCAAACAGAGACTAAGAATATAATGTGCCCAAACAGAGACTGGTAATATAATGTGCCCAATCAGAGACTAGGAATATAATGTGCCCAATCAGAGACTAGGAATATAATGTGCCCAAACAGAGTCTGGTAATATAATGTGTCCAAACAGAGACTAGGAATATAATGTGCCCAAACAGAGACTGGTAATATAATGTGCCCAAACAGAGACTAGGAATATAATGTGCCCAAACAGAGACTAGGAATATAATGTGCCCAAACAGAGACTGGTAATATAATGTGCCCAAACAGAGACTAGGAATATAATGTGCCCAAACAGAGACTGGTAATATAATGTGCCCAAACAGAGACTATGTGGGGGGCTGTTCAAATGACAGAGCAGTGTGATTTTTTTTTCTATTTGCAATGCGTCCATTTGGAGTTAGTTGTACATCTCGTGTACACCCACACACAAAGCATACTGTTTAATCAAAACGTGTGAGATTGACGTTTAGTGGGTCTTTACCTGTCAAGTGGGTTTAGGTAACATTTCTAACTTTGAATTATCTTTTTATTTTTTTTCAGAAAATTCTCCTAAAATATGGAGTTCTATGGATTACTGTGTCCGGAATTCTTCATCTATGTATGAAAGCATGGCACTGTACATAGCTGAAAGTGTAACAAATATATATAAAGTAGGTCCCATGTATAGGTAAAACTTCACCTTATTCCAACCATTAAAAGCAGCATACAAGGAAACGCTGTACCATGTAGAAAGGAAGGGAAGGTACCAGAAGCTATGTTTGTTTATCCAGAACTGAAAGTGTGTAGATTCCAAAACTATATAGTTTGTAGTGGCTTTTCAATTTTTATGGGTATTTCTTTGAGAATGTTAAGAAGATTACAGAGCACTTTGATTTTTTTCTGTTGTAATTGCTCTTGTGGATACATCCCATTGGTGGCCACGAATCTGTGTACAGAGAGAGAGGTTAGGCTTTCACATTTGTGTTAAGTTTTAAACTTTTGCATCAATTTTTGTGAGAAATTCACCTTTGATTTTGTTCTTATGTATTATTTTTGGATAATAAGAAAATATGAGAAAGAACCTTCCAATTTGATGAGATACCTGTTTCTGTTTTGTATTTCCATTTTTATCAAAATTACGGGTAACGTTGCCCCACTCACAGGTGCTATTGCCCTGCCCACTCATAGGTGCCGTGGGCCACTCAGAACCCCCCTTACAGAAGACTGTATGAAAAACAGCCTTTTCAGGCAGAGATCAGGGCAGGCAGCAGGCTGGCAAAGGTCAAGCAATCCGGATTGGCAACAGGTAGACAGTTAGGAGGGGCGGTAAAAAAATAGCCACGGGACAGGCAGGTGACAAAGGCAGGGTGGCAACTGGCGAAGGTAGGCAATCCGGGTCGGCAACAGTGGTCAGTCCAAAGGCAGAAGAAACAGCAGCAAAATTTCAAGGCAGGCAGCAAGCAAATAGAAAGGTTAGGGAACAGGCAAAGGTCCAAAACCAGAAAAAAAGGGTACAAATACAGCTTGAGAACAGGGTACAAAAACTGATCCGGCAGCAAGAGAAAAATAGAAAGGAGGGCTTTAAGAAGGCCCGTTTGCGTCATCCAGTTGCACGCGCGGATGCACAGGAGGACTTGCAATCTCTACGCCTTGGGAAGAGGTCGGACCCATGGCGTACCTGCGGGTGGTGGCGGTGGCACCGGTGCACGCACACACGGAGCCGTAACCGTATCATGGTGCGCATCCCACGCATGGGCGCCGGCACGCCCGTGCCAGAAGGACCCCAAGCCGGTAGGAACATAACATTGCCCCCTCTATGGGCAACTCCAACAAATGTTGGAATGTAGCTGGGGCATTGCACAAGCCAAAAGGCATGACCATGTATTCAAAGTGGCCATATTAGAACGAAAACTGTCTTCCATTTGTCTCCTTTCTTTATCCTAATTAGGTTATAAGCTCCTCTAGATCCAGTTTGGTGAAAACTTTAGCCAACCTCAGCCGTTGGAACAATTCTGGAAGAGAGGAAAAGGATACCTGTTTTACTGTGACGTTGTTAAGAGACTCGGTAATCTATACAGGGCGAAGAGAACCGCCTTTTTTTTCTACAAACAAAATACCAGCCCCGGCTGGGGATGTGAAGTGGCGTATGAACCCCTTCTATAAATTTCCTTCAATTATATCTTTAAGAACCTTTTGCTTGGCTCAGACAAAGGAAGACTCGGCCAAAGAATCTCAGCTCAGGGTAACAGCTCAACAGGGCAATCATAGATAGGATGAGGAGGTAACAAGTTTGCTGCTTTTTTGTGAGAAACACCTTCTTATAACAGAAGGCATCTTGCAGTCTCATGCTATATAGCATTATGTAATTTCTTACTCCCTGTTTCCCAGAGTAAGGGACGGAGATATGTAAAATACTATTAGGCAATGCTATTCATATAGCATGAGACTGCAAATGCCTTCTGTTATAAGAAGGTGTTACTCGAAAGGGGCGGCCTGCAAGAGAGGAGACTAGATGTGTATGGTCTGAGCTCTCCAGTCTCCCTCGCTAGCAAACCGTGACAAACACCAGAATTCAGAATCCAACTGAATATAAAGGCATCGGATCGCTCAAAGAACAAAATGGCTAAGGGGAAAAGCGGAGGAAAGGGAGGAATACCTAAAAAACTCACCTCATACTTCGCCGCAGAGGAGAGAACCGGGAAGCCATTCCAAGATGGCGCCGACGCACAGGCAGACTCCCGCGACTCCGCTCACCTCCGAAACCGGACTGCATAAACCTGGAAACACCTAAAAAACAAGAGGGAAACAACAAGGTCAGTGAACTCAGTGATACTGAACCAAACCTAATATACAAAAAAGCCCCTCAGAGACATATAAACGATCCAAAAACGGATATGGACAGTAAACTCAATATCCCACAATCCTCTGTAGCTAAGCTGGGGAAATAGAGGAGACACAAGGTGACATAACAGACAGCACCAAAAAGGAGAATACACAAATGATTGCTTCAACAGATTTCCCACACATGATGAAACAATAACGTCAATACTAAAGCTTTAAACCTCACACATAAGGCTCTAATAACTGACTTCTCCATATTGATGAATGATCTTAAAAAAGATTATACAGACATAGGAGAGAGAACAAGCCACATAGAAACAGATTTGAACAATATGTGGTTTCATATAATGACTGGTGGATTCCCACAACCAACTGTCAGAGACTGTAACTGAGCTGAAAAAACAAAGTCACTGACTTGGAAAATAGATCAAGAAGAAACAATCTCAAAAAAGGTGTTCCGGAGCTGTTAAAAATAGCCAGCTGATGGAATCACACAAAAAATTGTTTTAAAAAACACTTTTGCCGATGCTACAGAACTGGACCTAGTGGAGACAGAATACATAGACTACCAAAATCCAAATATGCACCCCCACATGCTCCACGAGATGTCATATTAAGACTCCACTTCTTCCAAATAAAAGACAGATTAATAAAGAGATGAGGAGACCCAACCTCACTACCATTGGAATAATAAATTAATATTTCTAGCTGACCTAGCCCCACATACTATCGCCCAAAGAAGACAATTTACTGAAGTAAACAACATTCTTAAAGCAGGAAAATACATCATTCACCTGGGGATTTCCGCTAAAACTCATCATTAAGTATGGAGAAACTTTCATGCAATAACTTCTATGGAAGAGGCCACAAACCTACTCAAAAAATGGGGATTTGGAAAGACAGAGGAGAATCCTTACGCACCTCTCCAAACCCAATAAATCGCCACAAAAAACTAACCAAAGAATGGAATGGAAATACCCCTTGAGACGACCCCAACACAAATCGTCTACACTGACACCAAGAAATATAAAACTCAAAATATGGATAAGTCCTTTATCAATAAAAAGAGAAAAGAAAAGGGGAGAAAAAAGAGGAAGGGGGGAGAAACAAGGGAAGGGGGAGGGGGAAAGGGAAAAAGGGGAAAGGAAAAGGGACAGGGAGGGGAAGGAAGGAGAAGAGGAAAGAAAATTGCATATAGGTCACACACTATGTCTTTTTTTCACAGGTTTTCTAATAATGACTAATAAGTAAGATAATAATGTGAGGTCTATATAAGGGCAACTGTTTGCAGCTGGCGAAGAATGATAACTAGAATGGCTATTTACTTTACAATATATGATATTATACTTGAACTCACTATGCATGATTATATTGTTGTTTGTTTTTTTTTTTTTTTTTTTTTTGTGAGGCCTATATGCAGGGCAACTCCCACAGCTGTATAAACTAGGAATGATATTTACTTTGTGAACTTTGTATGAACCCGCCCTTTTATGTTTCTCTTCACGGATACCAAAGATCACTAATGGAAAGATAGGGGGGGAATGGAAAGATAATATATATAAATGTGGTAGTGAGGGGTCAATCTTTGGCTCTGTGAAACAAGTTAAACTGTTTGTAAAGTTAGATATATGCCTATAACCTAACAATGTCAAATGTTTTCATATAAAGATAACAACTAGCGAGGAATTAAAGCCTCCAATTTCTAAGAAAGAATCACACGGGTAACGGGAAATTTTCCCAACTGAATGTGATGATCTTTCACTATTGTTTTTATTCTCTTTATATAAATGTATATATGTTTAATTCATTGTTTAATGTTTAACTTCCTATCTCAAAATACAACTAACAAAGAATACAAAGGGTCATGCTATTTCTCCTGAAACTAAAACTCAAGAAACTCTTAGATCACAATGGTACTTAGACACTATCATATAATGTAAGAGGCTTAATTCACCATCCAAACGCCATTCCTTTTGAAAGAGATAACACAAATCAACCAGACATATTGTGCCTACAAGAACGCATTTACTAGACAAACACACCCCCACCTACTACCCATAAAGACTACACAAATATATACCATGCAACATCCCAGAAAAAAAAGAAGGAGTAGCGATAGCGATTAAAAATTCAGTAGCCTTCCAGGAAATCCAAAACACAACAGACAAAGCCGGGAGATATATCATCCGAAGTAAAATCAATAATGCACAGTATCTCATAACAAATATTCACACACCAAATACCGGGCAACTAAAATTTATCAAAAAAATTATTAACAAAATTCAAAAATATCCCAAACAAAATATATTAATATGCGGATTTCAATCTCACACTCGACAACACAATGGACACAACAAGTAGAACCCAATCTAAAACAGATACAGAAATAGAAAAATTTTGAAAACAGAAGAACTATATGACTCTTGGAGAGTCTTACACCCACTGGATAAAGACTTTACTTACTACTCTAAATCCCATAATACCTTTTCTAGAATAGACATGATCCTAACAGACATGGCTTTTACAAAAAATATTACAGCAAATATGGAAACAGAACGATCTCAGACCACCGCCAATAACAATAGAAATTTCAGAAGGAAGCTCACACCCTAACTTTAGTCTATGGAGACTAAACCCCTACCTATTAAGTATACCGAAAATCAAGAACAAATTTATCTAGACCTTAAAGAATATTTCACGCTAAATGATGTAGAACAAATATCCCCGCTCTCATTGTGGAATGCCCATAAGCTTACATGAGAGGAATTTTAATCAAATTAGCATCAAATCTGAAAAAACAAAGACTCAAAGAAAGACTACAGATATGTAACCAACTAAATAACAAGAAGAGATACACAAAGAAAATCCAACAAAAAAACTACGAACATTACAACAAATAAAACAAACTTCACCAACACAACATGTACGAATTGACAAATATATGCGTAGACTTAAAATTAACTATTACACACAAGGTCCAAAAACAACAACTGTTAGCCAAAAAATGAAAAAACATATAGCTAAAACCAATAGCCTACATCTAGACAAAAACAATGGTAAAATCTACAACCACAACAAATAGCAAATCAATTTGCCGAATACTACTCTATGCTTATACAACATACAAAACAAAAACCAAACCATAAACACCCAACCGAATCAGTCATCAATAATTCCTCAATAAAATTAAAAAGGATTAACACAAGAGCAACTGAAACGATTAAATCACCCCATTCAAATATCAAAATAAACAAAACTTCTTTTCACTTCCCAACAATAAATCCCCAGGCCAAGACGAATATGTAAACGAATACTTAAAAATCCCGGACAATTTACTCCATATCTACAAAAAGTGTTAATACAGCAATAGAAATGGGAAAATTCCCAGAAGAAATGACACAAGCAAAAATAACAATACCCAAACAAGAAAAAGACCCAGATCAAATACCAAATTTCAGACCAATCTCCCTACTGAATTCTGATATTAAAATCTATTCCAAGATATTAGCTCTCAATCCACCATACTTACCAGAATTAATTGCAGACCAGATCAAGTGGGCTTCATCCAAGGTCAACCTGGAGATAATACAAGAAAAATAATTAATATTATTAACTGGGCAAATACCAAAACATACCAACTCTCCTAATCTCCCTGGATGCCGAAAAGGCATTTGACCGCATAAACTGGACCTTCTTGGAAAGAATCTTAGAAAAATATAACATTATGTGCTGATCAAAAGGCAATAATGACGCTATATGAGAACCCAACGCAAAAGTATTTTAGCCAATATGCTATCTTCCTCTTCAAACTAACCAATGGCACAAGGCAGGGCTGCCCACTCTCGCCACTAATATTTGATCTAGCAATAGAACCATTGGCCGAAACAATAAGACAAAATAAAAATATATCGGGAATTAAGATAGGGAAATCAGAGCATAAAATAGGATTGTATGCCGATGACGTTATCATAATCCTAACCGACCCAATAAAATCGTTACCACACCTCCAAGAAATATTAAAGCATATGGAACTATCTCCTACTACAAAATTAATGACAATAAATCGTCAATACTACCAATCAATATCCCGGACACACTAAAACTTTTCCTCAAAGCAAGATACCCATTCAAAAAGAACAAGATCAAATCCCATACTTAGGAATCAAACTAACAAACGACACTAAACCCTATCACAAAACCAAACTATGAACCACTTTTGGAACATTTAAGAAAGACCTAGAATGGTGGAATACTAAATATATATCTTGGATAAACAAGTAACCTTATTAAAAATGCTACTACTTCCTAAGCTCTTATATAAATACAGAACAATACCCATACATATTCCAAATAATTTCTTCACCACACTAAACAAAATAATAAACAAATTCATGTGGCCAAACAGCAAACCTAGAATCAACGCACTATCCATGACCAAAACAAAGAAAACAGGTGGAGTAGCATTCCCACATTTCAAAGATTATTATTATCAGCTATAGGATCAATCAAGATATTACTGGGCAACCCAAACAGCAGAAAAAATGGGTGGAAATAGAACAGGAAAGCATAAAACAAGAAACCATAACCTCAATAATCGGAGCCCTAATCTTCAACCCCAAAATTAAAACCCTTCAATTACACACAGTAGGTAACTCAATTCAAATATGGAAAGAAATCATTAAATCACATCATCTAAAACAAGCATTACAAGATATGTCAGCCTATCAAGTACACAAGTGTGCATCCCTGATTTAAATATTAAAAAATGGCAAGAAAGAGGACCAATTTATATTAAGACCTCTTTGAAAGGAAGAAACTTATGACATTCGACAATTTAAGGAAAAATACAAAATTGCTCAATCTGACTTTCTAAATACTACCAAATACTAGTCTCATCAGGAAAAATATTAAAGAAATAGACAAAACATCTAACCCACTCATAAACACTCTCCTAGACTATACAAACCCCAAAAAATCAATTTCCCAATTCTATAATTTACTGAACGATAAGGACAGACACACCACCTCCCATGTATGGGGAAATGGGAAAAAGACCTCCAAATACATATATCTACAGAAGACTGGCAGAGTTCCCTAATATACCATTCAAACTTACAAGGTGCCTTTCAGCATGGGAAACAGACAGAAAATACTACTCAATTCTATAGAACACCGTATGAAATGGCATCATGGTTAAAGATACAAACCCCTACATGTTGGAGGAATTGCTCAGCTATAGGTTCATATGTACATATAGGTGGTCTTGTCCTAAAATAAGAAAATGTTGTTATGTCTTTTTAAATTTTTAAACCAATTATTCACAACAATACCGATTAAACACCTTAGCCCTATTGAATATAGGAACAAGTACCTACCCTCAACACATGGCTCCATAATGTACCATGCCTTCATGGCAATGAAAAGATTGATAGTTAAATATTGGAAGACTCCAACAGTACCTACAATAAAAGAAATTAAATATTTACTAACGGATTATATGTCTTATGAAAAGGCATATGCCATATCACAAACAAAAATTCCCAGCTTTTATAGAAAGTGGGAATACTGGTATATGAGCGATGATAACCTTATATCAACAAGGGGAATGACAATCATAAGTTTAAGAATAAGATCTATAGAATGGAAGAGTTAAATAATGGTCGAAAATAAAGTTATACAATATGATATGCAGACCTTTAAACGGAATAATATCTGTACATAGGAAAGTTATACTTACCTTTTTGTCTCGTTACTTCTGACATAATGTAACCTACAATGTATTATTTAGTATACATATGTTAAATGAATGTGAAATAACCAATGTTGTAATGTTATATTGAAATACTAATTCAATAAAAAACCAATGTTATAAAAAAAAGAAGGTGTTACTCCATTTTTATGCTCAGTGAAGGGCTTTTTGCTTCTTTTGGCCCCTCTCCCTAAGATTTCTAGCTGCCTTTTCTGCTGCTTTTTTTCAAAGACATCAGAGAAATCCTTGTAAACAAGTGGTAGAGTAGTGTTAGAACAATACCCTTCCATCCTCAGTAATGATGAGAAAAAACAGGATTGACGACAATATTGTGATGGAAAAGAGATCTCTCCAGAGAACCATTTATTAATGGATTGTGTGCTTTTAACCAAGGCACACCCAAGATAATAGGAAATAATGATTGTGCATTGAAGATTTGGTTGATTCCCTGTACGAGATATTAATGGAAATGTAAGGCAGGGTAGTAGTATAAGTTGAGAATATGGTATAGGTCTAATAGGACAGTTATGAAGAAGGTGGCCTGACTCCCCACGCAAAGACAGATTCAGGCGACGTCTTCGACTACGCTCTTCAGAGGAAAATGAGGTACGAGTGAGGCCCAACTGCATCAGAATGGGATCAGCAGTAGTTGAAGGAGGAGGGAAAGAAGGATAACTCATGAGATACCTGATTAGCATTCATTCTTTCTATCCTTCTCTCTCGTAAGCGTCTATCTATCTGAATCGAAGAAGAGATCAGGTTTTCCAAGTGTCAGGAACTCCATCCGTGCCAACTCGTCTTTCAGGGTTTCAGATAGGCCATTTCTGAACTGATGCTTAAGAGCGACATCGTTCTATTCCGTCTTAGCACTAACTCTGCAAAAATCGGATACATAATCTTCCACTACCTTCTTCCCTGAGAGAGGTTGCGCAAAGTTGCTTCGGCGGAAGAAACTCTCCCAGGGTCATCATAAATCTCCCCAAGAGCTAAAAAAAAAGCATCTATAGAAGCCACTTCTGGGCCATCTTGTTCCAGTAAATGTAGAGCCCAGGCTTGAGGTTCATCTTGAAGTAAAGAGTAACAAAGTCCCACTTTCATTCTTTCTTCAGAAAAGGTTCTTGGGCGTAGAACACTCAGAACAGTTCCCAGAAAACCTATCAGGCAGCGCATCTTGGGCTCAGAAACAATTTCTTGGGAGGTATGCGGACCCGCAGGAGCCATAGACTTTGAGAAAGGGACAGTGCGTCCAAAAGTTGTATTTGTTGTTACAATAAATAGTTGTGAATTCACCTGATTAGTGTGCTTCCCCATACCTTTCTTTTGCCATAGACTTTAACCTAGCACCAGTTGAAGTATCCCTGCTGCGTTTCATGAAGGGCCTTCTGAAGTTCGAAAACTTGTCTGTATAAATCTCAGCTGGCCTGAGATCTCTGGTGGGATTCATGCTGGCTGCCAGAACTTTATGGTCTTTCTGAAAAGAACCCTATGGGAGGCCTTCTGGTTTTCTCCAGAGCCTCTCATGGTGAGGATGTTGTGCTGCGGTCAGGTACCAGGTCACGGCCCACAGAAAAGACATCCTATCCCACAATGCGGAGACAACCACAGTAAAGGAGGAATCCAAGAGAAACACAAGGGTCAGGGCTGGCAGCAAACAAACAAGTAAGAGAACAGGCAGAGATCAGGGCAGGCTGGCAAAGGTCAAGCAATCCAGATCAGCAACATGTAGAGAGTCAGGAGGCGTGTAGAGTAGTAACGGGACAGGCGTAAGAAGGCATCGCAAACTGGTGAGGTCGGGGCAATCTGGGTCGGACAGGTGGTCAGTCCGAGGCAGAAGAGTGGTCAGAGACAGCTAGGTCAGAAGGCAGGTGGCAAGTTGGCGAAGGTCGGGCAATCTGGGTCGGTAACAGGTGGTCAGTCCAAAGGCAGAAGAGTGGTCAAGAGACGGCTAGGTCAGAAGGCAGGCGGCAAGTGGCGAAGGTCGTCAATCCGGGTCAGCAATAGGTGGTCAGTCAGAAGCAGAAGAATGGTCAGAAAACAGGCAAAAGTGCAAAGGCAGGCAGCAAGCAAATAGTATGGTCAGGGAACAGGCAAAGGTCGAAAATCCAGAAGAAACAGGGTAAAAATACAGCTTGAGAACAGGGTACAAACACTGATCCGGCAGCAAGAGAAAAATGGAAGAAGAGGTGTTTTAAGAAGCCCTGTTCACATCATACAGCCGCGTGGCACGCCCGAGCGTGAACACCAGAGCACGCGTGCACAGGAGGACGTCCGCTCCTAGCTCTAGCTTAGGGAAGAGGTCGGGACACACTGCGTGCCCGTGGCCGATGCGGTGGCGCACCCGAAGGACCCCCCAAGCCAGTAGGAACATAACAATCCAAGATGTTGGGAACAGCACAAGGACATGTGGGTGTTATATTCTAGCAGCTTTGGTGGTGTTCCGGAGGGAGAGAATGGTGAGTGCTAATGCAGCAGCATCTAAGTCTCAACAGACTGGTGAAGTATAAAGTCCTGTATTGGGTATAATTCCTGTTAAGTTGTTAGTGTAATATGACTGCAGCTCCCCTGGGATGTATATTGCTTTGTGTAGCTTCCGAAAACACCTTACTTGATGCCTATACAGACCGATGCTTATAATGAGGACCTTACAAATGCCCAGGATATGTATATTTGGACTTAGAGGAGCAGATGGACTGTGAACTTTAAACTGTATGGACATTCAAGTGTCTTAAGGGTAAACCTACTATGTTTCACCTCCAATAAGTGGACAGCCACAGTCTGCTTAGAAAAGATTACCAGATTTCTGTAGGATGAATGGAAGTCTATAGCTTCCCAGGACTTTGCCACTGGCACAGGATAGGCACTACATAGGCAGAACCAAAGAGGTGCAGGTATTCATTATTGAAATGTAACTTATACATACAGTATAGGTGCTGAGGGCCTCAAGTCGAGGTTCAACTCCAGACAAAAGGAGGTATCCTTTATCAGAACCAGAAAGAGTTAGTATAGAATTCACTAAATCCTACCTAGCAGGAACTGGGGCTACTGCTTGAGCCAGAAGGTCTATAAGGGAAACTACCAAGTCGCTGTGAAGAAGTGTAGGTATTTTTTCACAACAGAGAGGTAGGTCATGCAGACTGAAATAGGCTGTAAATATCTTACAGCAGTCCATATACAGGTTACTGAGTTATATGGTAAATTCAATTGTGTCGCAAACCATATGCAGGGAGATTTAATAAAAGTTCTTATTGTTAAAAATGGTGCTAATTTTGCCCCAACCAATCAGATATTATTTAACATTTGAAAGCTAATATCTTATTGATTGGGGCAAAATAGCACCATTTTTAACGATAAGAACTTTTATTGAATAACCCTGATGGTTACTAAATGCAGGTCAACAGGATAATATACAGTATACGGCAAATGCAAAAAAGTTGGAGGAGCACACTATTTCTTTCCAGTGTTTATTCAGGCAAAAAACATACAACGTTTCGGGGGATGTGACTTCCCCTTCCTCAGGTATATATATATATATATCCCCTTCCTCATATACCTGAGGAAGGGGAAGTCACATCCCCCGAAACGTTGTATGTTTTTTGCCTGAATAAACACTGGAAATGAAATAGTGTGCTCCTCCAACTTTTTTGCATTTGCCGTATTGCTGTGGCCCTTGAGGTGGAGGGCTGGGAGATTGCACCTATCAATTGGAGGCCGTGCCAAAGGAGGTGTGCTGGGGTGTACTTTCTTGAGAACTGTAATATACAGTATACCATACCACCTCGTTGCACTCTGCGCATCTTGCTTTGTCTCTGATTTTCGTCATTCTATATCCGAATTCACATGGCTATGGGTCCTCGGTTCGTTCATCCATAAAGCTGCACTGTAACATCCCGCAGTTCAACGCTCGGCTGCACTCTCACTGAAATGCTGATGCCTGTTATTCACAATACTCTTCATCAGAGCGAGGTTTATTTGAATAGTGGCCATCTTAAGTAGGGTTCAGAGGTGCTACTGTGCAACTTGACAAATACAGAACTTTAATAACACCTAAACTAATTATAACACAAAACACCTAAACTAATATAACACAAAACACCTAAACTAATTATAACACAAAACTAATTATAACAAAACACCTCCGACTCAAATTTTTAAAAAATGCTAAAAACCTTATCAAAGCTATTACTTTGTTTTAGTTATAAGCCATGCATTTTATTTAGATACATCTCTCTTTTATCAGGTACTCAGACCTGGACTGTGTTTGGAAGTTGCGCTGTATTAAAAACAACCGTTCAAACCTCTCACTTTTTAATAGAATAAGCAGAGGGAAAGAGAGTACATGACACTATGAGTTGTAGAACCTACAGCTTTTAGATGGAAGGCTTTGACGGCATCCCTACATTAGATTGTAGAGTAATCTGTCCATCAAGTACTGGTATATCCCCAGTTTTAAAAGAAAGTATGGAGATAAAGTATTATAAGAACATTTAAAGATAGCTTCTTCATTTAACCCTTTTGGTTAAAGGGTCTCAGTTCTCTTTGTAGCAGAACTTCATCTCCACCCCGAGACCCTTTAACCAAAAGGGTTAAATGAAGAAGCTATCTTTAAAGTCTCTTATAATATCTTTATCTCCATACTTTCTTTTAAAACTGGGGATATACCAGTACTTGATGGACAGATTACTCTACAATCTAATGTAGGGATGCCGTCAAAGCCTTCCATCTAAAAGCTTGTAGGTTCTACAACTCATAGTGTCATGTACTCTCTTTCCCTCTGCTTATTCTATTAAAAAGGTGAGAGGTTTGAACGGTTGTTTTTAATACAGCGCAACTTCCAAACACAGTCCAGGTCTGAGTACCTGATAAAAGAGAGATGTATCTAAATAAAATGCATGGGCTTATAACTAAAACAAAGTAATAGCTTTGATAAGGTTTTTAGCATTTTTTAAAAATTTGAGTCGGAGGTGTTTTGTGTTATAATTAGTTTTGTGTTATAATTAGTTTAGGTGTTTTGTGTTATAATTAGTTTAGGTGTTTTGTGTTATAATTAGTTTAGGTGTTATTAAAGTTCTGTATTTGTCAAGTTGCACGTGAGCACCTCTGAACCCTACTTAAGATGGCCACTATTCAAATAAACCTCGCTCTGATGAAGAGTATTGTGACATAACAGGCATCAGCATTTCAGTGAGAGTGCAGCCGAGCGTTGAACTGCGGGATGTTACAGTGCAGCTTTATGGATGAACGAACCGAGGACCCATAGCCATGTGAATTCGGATATAGAATGACGAAAATCAGAGACAAAGCAAGATGCGCAGAGTGCAACGAGGTGGTATGGTATACTGTATATTACAGTTCTCAAGAAAGTACACCCCAGCACACCTCCTTTGGCACGGCCTCCAATTGATAGGTGCAATCCTCCCAGCCCTCCACCTCAAGGGCCACAGCAATACGGCAAATGCAAAAAAGTTGGAGGAGCACACTATTTCATTTCCAGTGTTTATTCAGGCAAAAAACATACAACGTTTCGGGGGATGTGACTTCCCCTTCCTAGGTATATGAGGAAGGGGATATATATATATATATACCTGAGGAAGGGGAAGTCACATCCCCCGAAACGTTGTATGTTTTTTGCCTGAATAAACACTGGAAATGAAATAGTGTGCTCCTCCAACTTTTTTGCATTTGCCGTATACTGTATATTATCCTGTTGACCTGCATTTAGTAACCATCAGGGTTATTCAATAAAAGTTCTTATCGTTAAAATGGTGCTATTTTGCCCCAATCAATAAGATATTAGCTTTCAAATGTTAAATAATATCTGATTGGTTGGGGCAAAATTAGCACCATTTTTAACAATAAGAACTTTTATTAAATCTCCCTGCATATGGTTTGCGACACAATTGAATTTACCATATAACTCCAGTAACCGTGTATAGGACTGCTGTAAGATATTTACAGCCTATTTCAGTCTGCATGACCTACCTCTCTGTTGTGAAAAAATACCTACACTTCTTCACAGCGACTTGGTAGTTTCCCTTATAGACCTTCTGGCTCAAGCAGTAGCCCCAGTTCCTGCTAGGTAGGATTTAGTGAATTCTATACTAAACTCTTTCTGGTTCTGATAAAGGATACCTCCTTTTGTCTGGAGTTGAACCTCGACTTGAGGCCCTCAGCACCTATACTGTATGTATAAGTTACATTTCAATAATGAATACCTGCACTCTTTGGTTCTGCCTATGTAGTGCCTTATCCTGTGCCAGTGGCACAAGTCCTGGGAAGCTATAGACTTCCATTCATCCTACAGAAATCTGGTAATCTTTTCTAAGCAGACTGTGGCTGTCCACTTATTGGAGGTGAAACAATAGTAGGTTTACCCTTAAGACACTTGAATGTCCATACAGTTTAAAGTTCACAGTCCATCTGCTCCTCTAAGTCCAAATATACATATCCTGGGCATTTGTAAGGTCCTCATTATAAGCATCGGTCTGTATAGGCATCAAGTAAGGTGTTTTCGGAAGCTACACAAAGCATATATACATCCCAGGGGGAGCTGCAGTCATATTACACTAAACACTTAACAGGAATTATACCCCATACAGGACTTTATACTTCACCAGTCTGTTGAGACTTAGATGCTGCCTGCATTAGCACTCACCATTCTCTCCCTCCGGAACACCGCCAAAGCTGCTAGAATATAACACCCACATGTCCTTGTGCTGTTCCCAACATCTTGGATTGTTATGTTCCTACTGGCTTGGGGGGTCCTTCGGGTGCACCACCGCATCGGCCATGGTTTTTCTTGTATACCTTGTTTTCTTGAAGCTGGATACAGAATAATTACCAACATAATTACAGGGTAGACTTAGTAACTGATTAAAGATAACAATAGAACCAATTAACTACTTTTCAACAAATTTTGTCTAAAGAAGTTACTGTGTGAGAATCATGGAATAACTAACCTAATTCCATGTGAAAGTTCTTATTCATCCAGGCCATGGTATATCTGATGTACTCAATTAGATCAACTGGACTTGAAGTTTAGTTCTTGAAGACGTTTCGCTAGTCATCCGACTGGCTTTCTCAATTCAGAATGACTTGTACAAGAATCTGTGGCAATTATGTACCCTGGAAAATCCCAATTAGCATATCACAGCCAGGTGTTAAGGGAGTGATTGGATAGTGGCTAAGAGGTGTTAAAGGAATGCCCAGGTTAAGGTGTCAAAACAGCATTGTACATGGCAGACAGTTGGTGTCGAACCCCCCCACCTCTATTTAGGCTTGGTTTCTTTATTTTCATCATAAATGGCCTCCTTAACACCTCTCTTGAACCAGTCACTTCCTTTGCCAATATGTTAACATTACAATCTTCAAAGGTATGTCCTTTATCCTTAAGATGCAGTACATACACGGCTGATTCCTGACCTGAGAATTGGCTCTTCTGTGCTGGGCCATACGTTGATGCAGTTGCTGTTTGGTCTCCCCACATACAAATCAAGCATTCTTCACTGCACTGCACATCATATATGTCGCTTTTTCTTGTTTCGTATTGGGTCTTTCGGATTTACCAATTGCTGCCTCAGTGTGTTGTTTGGTTTAACAGAGAGGGATACGGGTTTTTTGAAAATTCTTCTTAATTTCTCAGAGACCCCTGCTACGTATGGGATGACCATGTTCTTTTCTCCTGTCTTGCTTTTCCCCTTCACTGTTGGTATTTGTGTTCTTTTCTTTCCTTCTACTTCTTTTGACAAAGGCCCAGTCTGGATATCCCAAGTTTTTAAGGGCTCCTTGAGATGTTTCATTTTTTAGCCTTCACCTCTGTTCTAGTGGGGATGTTCTCAGCTCTGTTTTGCAGAGTTCTGATGACACCCTGCTTGTGATCTAAAGGGTGGTGGGAGTCAACATGAAATCCTGATCTGGTGTGTTGTTTTTTCTGTAAACCTCTACTTCAGTTTACCATTCTCCCTGACCTACCAAGCAGTCCAAGAAAGCCATTTTGTTGTTTTGTACCTCTTCCCTTGTAATTACCGCATTAATGTGTTTCTGTGAAAGCTTGTACTTCCTTCTGGTGGATTTTAACCCAGGTATCATCCACATGACCAGTGGCTGGGTGCTATGCACTTAAAGGTATTAAGCGCCTGTTTTTCTACCTGCTTGGTAGAATTTAAGGAAAATGGTAAACTGGAAGTAGAGGTTTTACAGAAAACCAACACACAGAGATCAGTATTTGATGTTTGACTCCCATCACCCTTTAGATCACAAGCTGGGTATCATCAGAACCCTGCAGAGAACATCCCCACTAGCACAGAGGTGAAGGCTAAGAAATAAAACATCTCAGAGGAGCCCTTAAAACTTGTGGATATCCAGACTGGGCCTTTGTCAAAAGAAGTAGAAGGAAAGATAAGAACACGAATACCAACAGTGAAGGGGAAAAGCAAGACAGGAGGAAGAACATGGTCATCCCATATGTACAGGGGTCTCTGAGAAATTAAGAAGAATTTTCAAAAACCACCGTATCCCTGTCTGCTTAAACCTGACACACAACTGAGGCAGCAATGGTACCATCCGAAAGACCCAATACCGAAACACAAAAGTGACATCATATACACAGTGCAGTGCAGTGAAGAATGCTCTGATTTGTATGTGGGGGAGACCAAACAGCAACTGCATCAACGTTGGCCCAGCACAGAAGAGCCAATTCCTCAGGTCAAATCACCGTGTACCTGCATCTTAAGGATAAAGGACATACCTTTGAAGATTTAATGTTAACAATTGGCAAAGGAACATGACTGGTTCAAAGAGTGTTAAGGAGGCTATTTATGTGAAAACAAAGAAACCAAGCAAAATAGAGGTGGGGGGTTCGACACCAACTGTCTGCCATGTACAATGCTGTTTTGACACCTTACTCTGGACGTCCCTATAACACTTCTTAGCCACTATCCAATGACGCCTTTAACACTTGGCTGTGATAGGCTAATTGGGATTTTCCAGGGTACATAATTGCCACAGATTCTTGTACAAGTCATTCTGAATTGAGAAAGCCAGTCGGATGACTAGCGAAACGTCTTCAAGAACTAAACTAAACTAAGTCCAGTTGATCTAATTGAATACAACAGATATAGCCTAATTCCAATGCAACCGATGTATGAAATGACCAAATACAATAATTATTTACCCAGATACAATGAAATTATTTATTACATGGGTGAGCTCCTCCATCACTATGGCAGAATACATCTAACTATATTATTTTGCCAATGCTTTTAGACATTTTCTTCATTAGCCTGATGCAGGTGCTGAAATCTTTCTTGGCTATTTCAGCCTTGATTAGTTGCTGAAGCCTCCCCATAACATGCCCATACTGGGTCTGTTTGTGGGAGGATGGCAGTTTGTATGTATTAGTTCTTCCTAAATTTGAGAGGAACTTCTATCAACAAAACGGGGGGCTACATGTGCCCCAACATATAAAAACCTTCATCTGGGCAAATTGTATGAAAAAAGTACAGAAGAGAATTATTAACTTGGATTCAGTATATGGATTACATCATGATTTTGTGGAAAGGTACGGAATAAAGAGCAGGATTTCCTGAAAGATTTAATGATAACTGTCTAACATCATCTCACTATGAATTACCAAAGACACAGATAGAATTTCTAGATCTTTTATTAAAATTAGTGAATGGAAAGATTGAAACAGAAAATATTCCAAGCAAACTGCAGTTAACTCTTGTACTACATGCCAAATCATCATCCCCCATTTCAACCATAAAAGCTATACTGAGGACAGCTCCTAAGTGTTAAGAGAAATTGCTCATGTGAAGATTTTAGAGTACAAGCTTAAAACACTTGTGGAGATTTTGAAAAAAAGAAGATCAGCCTAACGATCACTCAAGAACCTATGGAAAGAGCCAATATCAACACAGAGAATTGAAAATACTAGAGAACCTTTAAAAGAAGAGAGGAATAGATGGAATTTGAATCATCACTGAATATATAACTCAATGGGAGGAGCTGAAAAAGGTTCTACATAAACATTGGTGTGTTTTGTCAGAAGACCCGATTTAAAGGTAGGAAGACATTTGAACATAATAGCAAGTAGGGGGCCCCACACTTAAGATATCCTATGCAAGAGCTACTTTCTAAAGAAAACCCCAAAGAGATAGAAAGTGGCTGAGGTTGAAGAAGACATTAGGGAACAGGAAATATGGCAAATGCAATAGTTGTAAATATAATTCACAAGCACATGCTACCAAAGAAATTTAAGAGAGGAAGTAAGACAAAATGGACTTTAAACACATATTTTCAGGAACTGTCGAGCAATTGAAAATAACGAACCACAAATAAGTGTGTGTGTGAAGCATGCACGGTGGAAACCCCTATTTGATATCCTTTTAAAGGAATAGAACAGGTATCCCTAGGGATAGGGTGGAGATGAAGTTCTGCTACAAAGAGAACTGAGACCCTTTAACCAAAGGGTTAAATGAAAGCTATCTTTAAATGTCTCTTATAATATCTTTATCTCCATACTTTCTTTTAAAACTGGGGATATCCCAGTCCTTGATGGACAGATTACTCTACAATCTAATGTAGGGATGCCGTCAAAGCCTTCCATCTAAAAGCTTGTAGGTTCTACAACTCATAGTGTCATGTACTCTCTTTCCCTCTGCTTATTCTATTAAAAAGGTGAGAGGTTTGAACGGTTGTTTTTAATACAGCGCAACTTCCAAACACAGTCCAGGTCTGAGTACCTGATAAAAGAGAGATGTATCTAAATAAAATGCATGGCTTATAACTAAACAAAGTAATAGCTTTGATAGGTTTTTAGCATTTTTTAAAAATTTGAGTCGGAGGTGTTTTGTGTTATTATTGTTTTGTGTTATAATTAGTTTAGGTGTTTTGTGTTATAATTAGTTTAGGTGTTTGTGTTATATTAGTTTAGGTGTTATTAAAGTTCTGTATTTGTCAAGTTGCACTAGCACCTCTGAACCCTACTTAGAATGGCCACTATTCAAATAAACCTCGCTCTGATAAGATAGTTTGTGACATAACAGGCATCAGCATTTCAGTGAGAGTGCAGCCGAGCGTTGAACTGCGGAATGTTCCAGTGCAGCTTTATGGATGAACGAACCGAGGACCCATAGCCATGTGAATTCGGATATAGAATGACGAAAATCAGAGACAAAGCAAGATGCGCAGAGTGCAACGAGGTGGTATGGTATCTGTATATTACAGTTCTCAAGAAAGTACACCCCAGCACACCTCCTTTGGCCACGGCCTCCAATTGATAGGTGCAATCCTCCCAGCCCTCCACCTCAAGGGCCACAGCAATACGGCAAATGCAAAAAAGTTGGAGGAGCACACTATTTCATTTCCAGTGTTTATTCAGGCAAAAACATACAACGTTTCGGGGGATGTGACTTCCCCTTCCTCAGGTATATGAGGAAGGGGATATATATTATATATACCTGAGGAAGGGGAAGTCACATCCCCCGAAACGTTGTATGTTTTTTGCCTGAATAAACACTGGAAATGAAATAGTGTGCTCCTCCAACTTTTTTGCATTTGCCGTATACTGTATATTATCCTGTTGACCTGCATTTAGTAACCATCAGTTATTCAATAATTCTTATCGTTAAAATGGTGCTAATTTTGCCCCAATCAATAAGATATTAGCTTTCAAATGTTAATAATATCTGATTGGTTGGGGCAAAATTAGCACCATTTTTAACAATAAAACTTTTATTAACTCCCCTGCATATGGTTTGCGACACAATTGAATTTACCATATAACTCAGTAACCTGTATATGGACTGCTGTAAGATATTTACAGCCTATTCAGTCTGCATGACCTACCTCTCTGTTGTGAAAAATACCTACACTTCTTCACACGCCTTGGTAGTTTCCCTTATAGACCTTCTGGCTCAAGCAGTAGCCCCAGTTCCTGCTAGGTAATTTAGTGAATTCTATACTAAACTCTTTCTGGTTCTGATAAAGGATACCTCCTTTTGTCTGGAGTTGAACCTCGACTTGAGGCCCTCAGCACCTATACTGTATGTATAAGTTACATTTCAATAATGATACCTGACCTGCACTCTTTGGTTCTGCCTATGTAGTGCCTTATCCTGTGCCAGTGGCACAGTCCTGGGAAGCTATAGACTTCCATTCATCCTACAGAAATCTGGTAATCTTTTCTAAGCAGACTGTGGCTGTCCACTTATTGGAGGTGAAACAATAGTAGGTTTACCCTTAAGACACTGTGAATGTCCATACAGTTTAAGTTCACATGTCCATCTGCTCCTCTAAGTCCAAATATACATATCCTGGGCATTTGTAAGGCCTCATTATAAGCATCGGTCTGTATAGGCATCAAGTAAGGTGTTTTCGGAAGCTACACAAAGCATATATCAATCCCAGGGGGAGCTGCAGTCATATTACACTAAACACTTAACAGGAATTATACCCCATACAGGACTTTATACTTCACCAGTCTGTTGAGACTTAGATCTGCTGCATTAGCACTCACCATTCTCTCCCTCCGGAACACCACCAAAGCTGCTAGAATATACACCCACATGTCCTTGTGCTGTTCCCAACATCTTGGATGTTATGTTTCCTACTGGCTTGGGGGGTCCTTCGGGTGCGCCACCGCATCGGCCACGGGCACGCAGTGTGTCCCGACCTCTTCCCTAAGCTAGAGCTGAGCGGACGTCCTCCTGTGCACGCGTGCTCTGGTGTTCACGCTCGGCGTGCCCCGCGCTGTATGATGTGAACAGGGCTTCTTAAAACCTCTTCTTCCATTTTTCTCTTGCTGCCGGATCAGTGTTTGTACCCTGTTCTCAAGCTGTATTTTTACCCTGTTTCTTCTGGATTTTCGACCTTTGCCTGTTCCCTGACCATACTATTTGCTTGCTAAATTATTTATTACATGGGTGAGCTCCTCCATCAGGCTATGGCAGAAAACATCTAACTATAAATTATTTTGCCACTTTCTTCTCCAAATGCTTTTAGACATTTTCTTCATTAGCCTAAGGCAGGTGCTGAAATCTTACTTGGCTATTTCAGCCTTGATTAGTTGCTGAAGCCTCCCCATAACATGCCTGTACTGGGTCTGTTTGTGGGAGGATGGCAGTTTGTATGTATTAGTTCTTCCTAAATTATAGAGGAACTTCTATCAACAAATACAGGGGGGCAACATGTGCCCCAACATATAAAAACCTTCATCTGGGCAAATGGGAGATGACGGAGGTCCAAGAGATTTGTATGAAAAAAGTACAGAAGAGAAATTATTAACTTGGATTCAGTATTGTATGAAAAAAGTACAGAAGAGAAATTATTAACTTGGATTCAGTATATGGATTACATCATGATTTTGTGGAGTGGCTAAGAGGTGTTATAGGAACGCCCAGAGTAAGGTGTTAAAACAGCATTGTACATGGCAGACAGACAGAATCTGATTGGTATACTAACTAATAACATTCTTTTCTCGTCAGACAATTTGTACCAGATCACTGCTTTATGGAAGGATTATCGGTAGCATGGCACACAGTGGGTTACTCTGGTGGTCTGCACCGTGGCTTCTACTCCGTGGCTGCGGCTGCCAGACACTCCACTTCTTGGTTATGGCTGTCAGTTAAGGCGCAAGGTGACGTCATGACAGCCATGACAGGAAGTGAAGCGAAACAAGCTCAAAACAGGAGCAGGGGGTGGGGCCTAGACGGCGAGGGACTGTGACAGGTAAGTAAGTTTTGGGGCATCTTTGAAACCTTTCACCCATGTGAAAGTGGGGTTGGGGGGGTAATAAACATTTTAAAGATAAGTTACTTTTGGGCTGGACATGTCCTTTAAGCACTTTATTTATTTAACATCATTGAACAACTCCAACATAGATAATTGAATAAATGGGTTCCAGATAATGTGATCTCCATAATATGTGGTCTCCATACAAGTGCCATTTATTAAAAAGACCACATTCCTACCTGCAATCTATGCAAACTTAGAGCAGTATAAAGATTTGTGACATCACCAGCACCATTGCTCTGCCCCCACTACCACAGGCACTTTGAATCCCCCCTAATCCATCATTCATCCATCATTCATCCACCTATCCATTATCCATCCATCCAACGGACCTCCATAGGAAAGGAAGTCTATTGTTTTTTTGATACATTGATCCTTGCTTGAGTTGGACCATTGATCTTCTGGACATTGGAGGCAATCTTCTGCATCTATTAAAATAAGAAACAATAAAAAACCGGTAACAAAATTAAATAGTAAAAATCACAGATGACAAAGTTCAATTCACTTAATCGAATGACACAATCAATATATTATCCCTTTACCATTGTATAAAATCCCTTTCTTTATTAAAAAATATGAAAGTAACCTTACTTTACCTTAACTAGCGTTTGAAAGCAAGGTTGGGCTGAACATCAGAAACCTGCAAACATTGAAGTATTAAAGGTAAACTAACATCCCAATCTACCCTCTCTAGTTATCTTGTACACAGGATGGGCAATCAAAATGCTAGGTCCTCACCATAAGGAGTAGGGGGCATATTTATTAAGGTCCATTATCTTCGCAAAAAAATTTCTGCCATGCATCGCCGCGGAAAAAAACACTATTGCCATATTTAAAAAGACAATCAATCTTGCGGCAAAAATCAATACCGCGGCAAAGTGCGGCAGCAATCTCAGTTTGCTGTGATAATGTACTTTAAGTACATTATCTTAGTGAAGGGCTGTAATCCCGATGTTCGTTCAAGCTGCCGGACCCCCTAAGCCCCAAAAGGAACTTCTCAGTGCTCCCGCTGGATGGTAACTTTGCGCCTTCATTTTTGCCTTTCTATAAATCATGGTAATTCTGATTTTGGCAAAATTGTCAGGGAAAATAGCGGGTGGTAAGTTAACGGCCTTTTATAAATATGCCCCTAGATTCATTTAAGAATTATGCTTACCAGAACTTGCTTGTCATTTCCTGTCTTGCCTCTTCTCCCGTGATTAGCTAGGTAATTATTTGGCATGATTGCCTACTGAAGGAAGCAAGCCAGAGCACATTTGGGGCAGGAATTCAAGAAGTTTACTTCCCAAACTAATATATTGTAGGGCTCAGGGCTAAATTAGCTTGGTTCCATCATAGAAGGAGGATGGCTTTATTTTTTTAAACTGTCAATATACGTATATAAATAAAGGCCCCCGTGCACAGGGCCAAAATGTTGCCACTATTGTTCCAAAAATATAGCACCCAGCTATAATGGTATAATGCTCATATGCTTTCCTTATTACATTACATATTTCATATAGGCAAAATTCTTTTGCAACATTTTGGAGAAGTCTTTCTCCAAATTTTTTCTCCAAAGTCTTTCTCCGTTTTGTATACACATTGGTTAGGAAATAACATCACTTTATTATCAATTACAGACATATCTTAAAGGGCAACTCCACCCTGCAGGACAGCTTAACCCTAACCACCAAGTCAGATTGTTAAAAAAGATTCTACTTACAGCCCCCACACCTCTAGCAAACTAATCTTGCTCCCTGCTTGCCGGAACTTGCAATCGGGCCAAACCGGAAGCCGTGTCTGTGATCGGTTGCTGTTAATGGAGAGCATCATGGGAGAAAATGACTGTAAATTGAGTTCTGCTTCTTTTTTAACAATCTGGCAGTTGGGAGTGAATAGGCATGGCCTACACTACAGAAAAATGGTTTAATGCTAGGTGAAGTGCAGCCAGAGAGGGATTCAGGGTGGGAGGGAAGGGCTCCCCTGCACATGTCACACTACCTCCCGGAGGCTAGATTAGAGGCAGAAACCTTTGCACAGGAAGACACCTCCTACTCAGTTTTCTGTACTTTGGACAATCATTGTAGGACAACCATAAGGAGCTGAGATGTTAGGTAAGGATTTTTAAACTACACAGTGGGGCCAGTAGTGGGTTAAATTTTAGTTTGGGGGGTGGACATGCCCTTTAAGCAGGGCTACAACCAACACTTTAGCATAAATTAAACATTCCTACCAGGGTAAATTTCCTTGATAGACTAAGAAATAAACAGTAAGGAGTTTAAAGAAACATATGTAAATCATAATCTTTATCAAGACCCCAAAACTTTTACCCAGTATACTACCCTCTGCTTCAATTTTAATACCTTGTCTCTCCTTCTGGGCATGCTGGAAATCATTTTAAGTACCATCAGTGGCATAACTGGAACATGGGGCCTCCTTGCCTCCCCCCTGCTAATTATTCACTTTTTCTTACAGGATAACTATTCTGTTACATCTAGTGAATTGACTTATGCATATGGACTTCTTTACAAGAGCTGGATGAAAGCTTTGGAACGCTAACAATTGATTGCAATCGACAGGCTTAACATAGAGTTCTGTTTGAACCACAGAACTCTATTCCACACAATATGCCACACACTGCATTCAATTATTCTGCATGACTATTTTTCCAGAAGGCAGCCTCTTCTAAAAATGATGAACACAAAAAGCCCACAAAGAGTTTGAGATGACGGGCAGGCTAAGGACACAAATTACTGGAACCGTGTTCTGTGGTCTGATAAGACCAAGATGTGTGTGAGTACAAAGAAAAGTGTATACCCCTGCCTTCAGTCAAGCATGGTGGTAGAAGGGTGATAGTATAGGGCTGCATGGGCACTGCTGACACAGTGGAGCTACAGTTCATTGAGGAAACCATGAATGGCAACATGTATTGTGACATACTGAAGCAAAGCATGATCCCCTCCCTTTGGAAACTGAGCGGCAGGGCAGTATTCCAACATGATATAAACCCCAAACACACCTCTAGGGTGCCGCTCCATCCATGAATATAAAGTAAGTACTGAAAAGGAGGCACTCACAGGACTTCGTTCCAATATTAATTAATTTTATTAAAGTGCAAGCAGCAAAATCCCTTATCAGGTCATTAAATGCTTATCACATACAATATAGTAAATAAAGTGCAATGTGTTTTAAAACCAATGTAACAATGTACATTGAGTAACAATGATGTTAACATTTAATGGCTAAATGTCATGATGTCATGAATATTCTTTTAACAGTCATAATCTAACATCAGTTTTCAAGTTACAACGTAAAATTTAAGTTTCATATAGAAAACAGTGTAACGACGATTGCTCATTAATGCCTTTTGGTGATTGAGGGTCTAATTGGTGTCTCCATCAAGCTTCTTTTTGTAAAAGTTTAATGATAAATCTTTAACCACTATGTGGGTACACAAATTCCTTTCCAACCAGCATGGAATGTCATGTTACACAGTTGGGACAACAACAAAAAAACACTTAAGGGAAAACATTCCACTTTTACTCAAACTTTTTCAATACACACATAAGTACAAACAAGATGGTTGGCCAAATTGGCATCTCTCCTATATGTATGGCGTATCCATGTCCGTTTAAATGGCAAGTGCTTGTCTTTATTCATTATTTCTTACGGTTTATTGATTCTCTCATGTATTTCTCTACTATGTGGAGTATAAGTAGTGCAAAAATCAATAAAATCATCATTTATGCTCTGCTTGTTCAATGTGTCCTTCTTAGCTAATCCACTGCTGTGGTTATGCTTGGCTCTGATTAGTTGTTCATTCAAATGGCATATTTCATAACCCCTAGAGCATAGTCTATTATGTATATCATGTCTGCCAATTCTGTGTCATTGTTGTTATGCAATACTCATAGACATTGGCTGCACACAATACCAGATTTTGAGCAGGATGGGTGACAACTTAAATAGTATAGAGTTCCTATCTGTTGTTTTTCTCTAAATTGTAGTCCCCAACATTTCATTATCTTTAAAGATCCATAAATCCTAGAGATCAATGTTATTCTCACTGAGAGTTTAAGTGAGTGGAGACACAAATGAGCAATTGTTGTTACGTGGATTTCCATGTATTGGTAAAATGTAGTTAGACTAATTGTTAAAAGAAAATATTTGACATTTAGCCATGAGATGAACCATTATTGTTACTTTGGCTTTAAAATGCATCGTGCCTCATTTACTGAGATTCGCAATCACAAATATAAAAGTGCACCACTATTAGTGCATCTTATCCAATAAATGATTAGCAACTCAAATTGAAATATGCTTGTGAAGGTTCTCATTCATCCAGGTCATGGTATATCTGTTGTATTAAATTAGATCAAGTGGACTTGACGTTTATTTCTTGAAGACGTTTCACTAATCATCCGACTGGCTTTCTCAATTCAGAATGACTTGTACAAGAATCTGTGGCAATTATGTACCCTGGAAAATCCCAATTAGCATATCACAGCCAGGTGTTAAGGGTGTGATTGGATAGTGGCTAAGAGGTGTAAGGTGTCAAAACATACCTTTGAAGATTGTAATGTTAACATATTGGCAAAGGGACGTGACTGGTTCAAGAGAGGTGTTAAGGAGGCCATTTATGTGAAAATAAAGAAACCAAGCCTAAATAGAGGTGGGGGGGTTCGACACCAACTGTCTGCCATGTACATTGCTGTTTTGACACCTTACTCTGGGCGGATCTCAAAAATATACCGCGGAAGCAGGTTCGGATTTGCAATCTCTAGTTAGTATACCAATCAGATTAATTCTAAAAGAACACAGTTCGGAAAAAATTCGGAAAGCAGAATTCCAAAAATTCCACGAGATCCACAATCCATGGATCTCAAACATCCGTTGCGGAACCAGGTTCGGATCCGCAATCCGGCCATCTCTACTGAAAATCTGAGGATAGTGCTTTTTACCAAAACACTACAGTGAAGGAATTTAAAGATAGGGCATTAGATATATGGTAATGTTCTTAGTAGAGGAGGTGCTAGTTGAGAAAAATAATTTATTAATTTTTTAAATAAGGAAAACAAGAGATTGAACTGTAACACTTAGAAATCTTTTATATATCTCTTATTAGCCATATCAATTAAAAAATATATTTAGCATAGTAACATAGTAATTATTAAGGTTGAATAAAAAAAATTCGTCCATCAAGTCCAACCTATTCCCATTTTTTTTTTTTTTTTTAACCCTACCTAACAGTTGATCCAGAGGAAGGCAAAAAAACCCAGCTAAAAAAGGGGGGAAAAAATTCCTTCCTGACTCCAAACGGCAATCGGAAAGTATCCCTGGATCAACCAGATCTATATGCATTAATACCAGTAATTCTCAATATTTTTTAGTTTTAGAAACTTATCCAGGCCTTTTTTAAAGTTATTCAATGAACTTGCCATTACCACCTCTGCTGGAA
Source organism: Hymenochirus boettgeri (assembly GCA_019447015.1). Classification (NCBI taxonomy): domain Eukaryota; kingdom Metazoa; phylum Chordata; class Amphibia; order Anura; family Pipidae; genus Hymenochirus; species Hymenochirus boettgeri. The sequence goes on along the minus strand of JAACNH010000820.1, from coordinate 74,963 downwards.
GACAGTTCCACAGTTTCACCGTTCTCACTGTAAAGAAACCTCTCCTAACTTGAAGATGAAACTTCTTTTCTTCCAACCTTAAAGGATGTCTACGAGTCCTCTGATATGACCTATTAGTGAACAATGCACCAGAGAGTTCACTGTATGGGCCATTAATATATTTGTATAAGGTTATCATGTCCCCACGCAACCGCCGCTTCTCCAATGTAAACAGCCCTAACTTGTCTAATCTGCCTGCATATTCAAGCCCCTCCATTCCCCTTATTAATTTAGTTGCCCTTCTCTGAACTGCCTCAATTTCCAAGATGTCCCTTTTGTATATGGGATTCCAAAACTGCACCGCATATTCCAAATGTGGCCTTACCAGTGCCTTGTAAAGAGGGAGAATAATATTTTTCTCTCTTGATTCCATTCCCCTCTTTATACAAGACAATATCTTGCTAGCTCTAGCTGTTGCTACCTGGCATTGTTTGCTACAGCTAAGTCTGTTATCTACCAGAACCCCCAAATCTTTTTTCATTTCAGATGCACTTAACACAGAGTTATTTATGGTGTAGGTGGCACAGGGATTATTAAATCCCAAATGCATCACCTTACATTTATCAACATTGAATCTCATCTGCCATTCTGCTGCCCATTTTGATAATCTATCTAGGTCTGCTTGCAGCACTTGCACATCATTGGAAGTTTCCAAAGCTCTGCATAATTTAGTGTCATCAGCAAACACAGAGACCTTGCTCTCAATGCCCCCTTCTAAGTCATTTATAAACAGATTAAACAGAAGCGGCCCCAGTACAGAACCCTGAGGAACTCCGCTTAGAACTTTAGCCCACATAGATGTAGCTCCATTAACCACCACTCTCTGTTTGCGGTCCAATAACCAGTTCTCTATCCATGAACAAATGTTTTCTTCAAGGCCAACAGTCCTCAGTTTATACATTAGTCGCCTATGTGGCACAGTATCAAAGGCTTTTGCAAAATCCAAATATACCACATCCACAGCTGTGCCTGAATCTAACTTCTTACTCACTTCTTCATAAAAACCAATTAAATTTGTCTGGCATGATCTATTTCTCATAAATCCATGCTGACTACTACTAATAAGATGATCTCTGGAGACAAAGTCAAGGATATGATCCCTTAACAAAGTTTCCATCACCTTCCCTACCACTGATGTTAGGCTTACAGGTCTATAGTTACCTGGCTGTGAACGACTACCTTTTTTGAATATTGGTATTACATTGGCTTTTTTCCAATCCAGCGGCACATCCCCAGACAAAAGCGAATCTGAAAAGATGAGACACAGTGGTCTTGCTAGAACTGAACTAAGCTCTTTTAAAATCCTAGGATGCAATCCATCTGGTCCTGGCGCTTTATTGATATTAACTTTGTCTAATTGATTCCGTACCATATCCTCTGTTATCCAATGTGAAAACTCTTCATTTCCTCCCTGCACATTGTTACAATCCCTACTGTAAGGATTCTCAACAGTAAAAACCGATGTAAAAAAACGGTTTAGCAGATTAGCCTTTTCGGCATCCTCTACAACCACCTCAGCTCCATTATTTAATGGTCCCACATTCTCAGTCCTCATTTTTTTACCATTTATATACTTAAAAAACATATTTATTTTCCTAATCCCATTAAAGTTCATCACATCAAAGGCTTGACACAAGTTAAAGGACAACTCCACCCTAATCTTTTAGAAAATGGCCTCTTTAAAATATGTTGATATATCATAGTTTGTCCTATGAATTCATTATTGCATAAAAGCAAATTGCCGACCACTTCCAAAGAGTGAATAGCGGTTGGCCAGTTCCTATACAAGACACAAGGCACACACTATATACCTATGAATAAATAAAGGCAAAAGTATATCTCTTTCCAGCAACCTTTATTAACTGTGGACACGCTTGAATATGAATTTATATCACAACACATAAAAGTTTCCTACATCCCCCACACAAGTGATAATATCTATACATTGCCTAATGCCGTATATATATATAACAAATGAGGCTGAGGGGCCATGAACATATGATGGAATTTACAGTATCCTTACCACTTCCGTAGACTATTACATACATGGTGCATGTGAAACCTGAGCCACAGTCAGAGTCCCGGTTTGTCCACTTTATCTGTGCATTTCCACAGTCAGACTCCACAATCACAATGCCTCCTTAATTCACCAATGCACCTAAAGTTCAAATCACATAAGCGGCAGAAATTAAATAGAGTAGGCCATAGATGCTTTACTTTGGGTATACCATCCTGGAAAAATATCAGCGTGTCCAATATACATATCTTCCTAATCAAGATTCAGGAGGGGTATCGGGACTTAGTTATTATATCATGGAGTAGCACTTCTCCCTGTGCCTTTCCAAAGTCTTATTCTGTAAATACTATCTGGGTGTCTTCGCCTGTCCTGGATCAAACAGATTCAATGACCGGTATCAGGTCTTAATACAGCTCCCAGCAGACGCTCTGGCTACAACGGCACCAATATCTCACCAGCTTCATATATAAAACGTATTAGTGGCCATACTCACAGCTTCATAGATAAACGCCGCTGCAGTTCAATAGACAAATTCAAGTCTAAGGTTGGGTTCCTCCGCCATTAGCCCCTCAGCCTCACCAAACACCGACACGCGTTTCGCGCCCTTGCCGAGCGCTTCGTCAGGGTATGATATCATACCCCGATGAAGCGCTCGGAAAGGGCGCGAAACGCGCCCTTGCGTTGTGATGTAAATTCATATTCAAGAGTGTCCACAGCTAATAAAGGTTGTTGGAAAGAGATATACTTTTGCCTTTATTTATTCATAGGTATATAGTGTGTGCCTCATGTATAGAAACTGGCCAACCGCTATTCACTCTTTGAAAGTGGTCAGCAATTTGCTTTTGTAGTATCTTAATTTCCTAGAGGCACCCTCCTATTTGGAGTAATTTCTAGCCTTATGGGTGATATTAGGGAGGAGCACTACACCACATGCCTGCTATGCTTCTGGATGCCTCATGGAAACTGAGCAATTTAGAAACCTGTAGTGAGCCTGTACTGAGCCTGGGCATGCTCAAAAGAGGCAAATAGGGGATTAACATTCAGTCATTGGCTGTGATGTCAACTGTCAAATCCTTATCTGACAGTTGCTAACTGGAGGAACCAGGAAGCAGAAACAGGGGAAACAGGACATTTTGCAGGATTTTACATTGGACTTCAGATTTCAAACTTTTACTGTTTAGGGTTTTGGGAGGTGATTTACCTGTATGTAAGTTTTCATTTTGAGGCTGGACTTGCCCTTTAAAGCAAATGCACATCAAATGCTTTCCTGAAGACTTTTGCAATATATGTAAATTAAATATTTTGCAGTGTTTTAGAGATATTTTAAATGTTATGTGCTTATTGCCACTGTACTGGAGGCATCTAAGGAGGTAATAAGTTAATATAATATGCAAAAGAATCTCCAATCATTGAGTTTTCCCCCTGCATTCTCAGAGAAATGGGCAGAGACATGCAAAGTTTTTCCTTTGTCCTCAATCAGACATATGACGTCCTATGTAGCAAACAGGAAGACAATCAACAAATCTTCTTTTTGATTGGCTAAGAATGTCATATTTTTTACTAACAGCACATAATTGGATGTAATACAGGAACTTCCTTACACTTCCTTTCAGTTTAAAGCACATTTAGAGTTTTTAGCAGTGACGGGTGTGGCTATACCTTCCATTTTGACTGCTCCATTTTACAACAGGGGTGCCAGCAATGTAATTACATTCATAAACCTTTTAAATTTTGTCATTTACCTTATATAAGTGAGTACTGTATTTATATGCATATATATACAGTCATAAATGGTAATCATGAGAAATGCCCCACATATATATCCACCTTTCCTACATATAATATTATAAACCCCTATCACATTGGTAGCTCCTAAAAACTCAATGCAATCTCCATAAAAATATAAATATTGTTATATATAGGAGGGATATACCAGATTATTAGCAGTACCTTACCAGTAGAATTGGCTATTTCCCCCTCAGAACAAGGAACACATTCATAGCAACAAATTTGTTTTCCTATTTGAAGAGATTTTCGGTAACCAGACGGGCAAATGGGATTACACAAGGAGGTAGGAGTCTATATTAAAACAGAAAAGAAACTCTGGTTTGCTTTAGATCAGAACTACATAGAACCACGAAGTCCAAGTATATTAAAGGCTATGGGGCTGGGGGACATGGGGGAAGGGATAGCAGAAGGGGATTAACGCTAGGGGGAGGGATAGCAGAACGGGAGGGAGAGGGAGGGGGAGGGAGGGGGAGAAGGGCTGCAGCACGCATGGCAGGAATCTCCGGGAGGCCAGGTAGCAGGCAGTGTCCTATATGGACTCTGCTATCCTCCTGGTGGGCAGTTTTTGGAACTTTGGGGGGGGACTACAGGAGAACCAGATGGAGTTGGGATGTGAGGTAAGGATTAAACTACACTACATGGTGGAGGGGGTGGTGGGGGGGATTATAGTTTTGGGGGTGGACATGCCCTTTAAATCAGGTGTGCTGTGATATTTCCCACAATGGGGAGATGTAATAAAGGCAGACAAAAATTATTTAAACCCAGGCTACTCAATGTAATGCTGGGTTAGGGTGTTTTAAATTTGTGGGGCCTATGAAGCAGCAGGCACCTTATGCAAAAAGAAAATTGTTACTTTGCAATGCAAAATCTAATGACTTTTACAGGGAGGCATCAGACTGGCGCTCCTTCCATAAAATTGATAAAATGGTTAAGGAGGCTTTTCCTAATAATGTTGTATATATTTCTACTTAAAGGGAAACTAACCCCATATATTAACTTTTATGGTATGATAAGGCAGCAAATCAACTTTTCTGAATACACACTTTACAGAGAAAAAAAAATTACTTGGCTACTGCTGGGTATATTCCAGTGGAGGGGCGGGGCTTTTAGTGACATTACTTACCCCTTTCACCTGCACAGGCAATATATAATATTTGGGTTTTATGTTCTTTTAATAACCAGAAATAATAGAACACAGACCAACCTCATTAAAATACGAGTCCCATACTATGGCACTGTCATTGATGACAAACTTTGTAGATGGAACAAATCTGCCAACATTGATTGTACTTTTAATTTTTAAAAATGGACCAATTACTACGTTAATAATATGTAATATTCCATTAACAGATCCTTGTTTATTAAAGAATATTTCATCAGACGGTGTTTTCAGGTGAACAGATTCTATGTAATGTTTCAGCTACAGAAAAATGATAAGATCTTTAAATTACTACATCATATATTTGGAGCTGCAAATGCACAACATCTGTTTCATACATTAATGCACATGTCCACCCCCAATTTCATATATACCAACAGAGCCCCCATACTTTAAGATTGCAATAAATAGAGGAAATAAAGTCATTGTTTACAGGCTTGGGGAGCTTGGCATTCTCTCATAAAATAATGGGATATGAGGGTTTTTTTAATTAGCGTAATCTTTTTTTAAAAAATGTTCAGGAAGATTCAATAAAGTCCTAAGACTGAAACATTCCTGCACTTGTTCCCACAATGTATTTACTGCTGTGCAACCATTAACACATCACAGGAATGAGTGTGGTAAGTTGATATCCATTGTGGTGCTTTAAGTCCCAATTAAAAAGATGTTAAGTTTCATTGTAATAGCAGTGCAAAAAGTAACACATTCATCCTAATTCACCTACAGCTGCAGTGCAGGAAACAAGTTAATATCAGTTGGCACAACTTTAACAACCTTGCTTGCAGAGGCAGTGCAGGTGTCACAAAACTATTCACTAGCGGATTTGCGGGTTTTAGTACATGACTAGTTAACATGCTGAATAGTCATACAGTATAGTCACATAAAGGTAGATCCCTTCTGGGATTTTGTTCTAGGTCAGTGGTCCTCAACCTTTTTAAATAGGGGGCCAGTTAATGATCCCTCGGTCTGTTGGGGGGGCCATAGTCTGAGCTGTAACATTGATCCAACAGAATTTGCGGAATATCATAAATGTGTATGGATAGGTCCCTTTTCTACAGTGGAGAGAAGATAACATTGGACTGTTTTTGGGTGCATTGAACTGTGATTGTGCTGTATAAACCATATACATAGCTACCACTCTGTGTATTTGCATCAATTGGTCAGCTTTAAATACATTAATACATACATTTCTACACATATTATACTATACCACCAAGATCTCTCAATTGTGCTCTTCCTGCTCACTAAGCTCCATCACAGTGAAGTAATACAGTAAGTACCTACCCTCCAACTTTAACTTTAACTTTAATAGTTACACTTTTACACTTTGCTGAGATCCAGTTCGGCTCTACACAAGATTGTTTCTAGAAAAGTGTATCAATTAAATGGTGGGTGTTAAAGGGAAGGCAAGTACTTTATACAAACCCAGTGTCAGCAATCATATCAGGCAGATGCAGGGATAGTGTTGATAAAAGTTCTCTATGCTGCTGTCAATCACAGGGCAGACTAGATATTGTTTTAAACAAAAAAATGCTGCTTCTCAATCTCAGCTAAATGTATAATGTAACAATTTATGGAACAAACTACTTAACAATCTATGGGGAAGACTGCACTGAGCAAGCAGAAATAGGCGATTCCAGAAATCCCCACTAAACATACCACTAAACATACCAAGGACAAGGTGACTCCCCTTGGAGGCCTGTATCCAGCCCTTGAGATGTAATGTGAGTTCAAATAGAACCCGGATTCGAATCGAATCTGAGGGTTTCGAAGTCCCGACAAAACTTTCGATGCTCCCGGATTTCACGGAACCCTGATTTTCCGAATTTTCGGTTATTATTGAAAATAGACGATCATCGAAAATAGACGGTTATCGAAAATGGAAAATAGACAATAATCGAAACCACAAAAATAATCCTCGAAAGTAATAATTGATTTTGGTAACTCTCGAAAGTAATGATTGATTTCGGTAACTCTCGAAAATAGAATGCGGAAGCTCGAAAACAGCCCAATCGTGAGGAAAGATTTAAGTTTTAAAGTAAGTTTTGATTATATTTACGGGTTCCCCAGATCTCTGTGTCATTTACAGTAACCTACTATTACTATTTGTCCCTCAAAATGGACAGAAACTTTCAAATTATTTTCTATCATAGACTTCTATGGGTTCATTTTTCGAATGTTCAAATGAAAATTCTAAAAAACGGAACAAAATTCAACAGTTTGAACATCTCTATCCAGCCTGCAGGCCGTAGTTTGAGGACCCCTGTTCTACTTAAGACTCGCTGAAAGTGTATCAGTTGCACTGCACTGTTTACAGATTCTTTTGGAAATTGTATATACACCTTAAAATGTCTATATAATTTGCTACCCCCATAGTACATTCGATACAAGGTTTTACGCTTCACCCTCATTTATTGGATAGAACAGTGTATTGAATCTCTCTTATTTTCTTCCTCACCCCCTGCTTATGTCTGGGGTCTGACAAATGGAAAGATTGGCTCTGTAGTAGGCAATACGTAGATGGGCTTATTTTTACTGTGCATGAAAGTTAATGCCTCTTTCTAAATGTTTTTTTTATATTTTTTTTAATTCTAATTTCAGTTAATTCTGTGTTTCCTTTCCCACTAAGATGAAGAAATGATGAGATGCAGACATCGCTATAAACACTCACCTTGAATATTCTCTCTAAAGCTAAATGTTTAGAACCTTTTTCGAACAGCAGTTGGTCCACATGCATCTGATGTAAAGCTTGTGCCAGTAAATGAACAGTGTAGTAAATAACAGCAGTTATGTGATAATGATTTGCCTCTGGAAATGTTTTATATTCCATCCATTCCTCCAACCACGGACAGAAAGATTTATAACGACATTGTATATTCATAAAAAAATCTGCAACAAGTTTTTTATTTTTTACATTTTCCCATTCAAAGTGAGTCAAGTTGAACCCAGGAATCTCCCGTTCGGGAACCGATATCAGTAATGAGCCATTCAAAGCAGGAATTGTTGATAATAAATATCTAAAATCAGAAATTATATGTAATGTGGCTGAAACCACTAAAACCTTCCCAAAAATATTAACATTTTTATTTGCAAATTTTAACATTAGTAAATCTGTAGTAGTGCAGTATAAGATAATTACAGTAGCAGTGGACTTTTCAATGATGCTTGCAATATGATCAAGTTTAAATTTTGAGAAAGTAACAAAAAAATCAACACATATTCCATGGTCCCACATCCTGTTACTCAGTTCTAAACTTGCCTTCTGATTACTGATGTCATCCGCTGTCATGATTCCCACCCACTTCCAGTTAAAGTGGGTGAGTAGTTGTATGATGATGTCATACTGAGAATATTCATCAGGAACCATCCGATAAAAAGTTGAGAATAAGTTACGGTTATTAAACACAGGGTCCATGGCTCCATAACTTATCTGAAAAACAAAGATTATTTTTCCAGTTACTGTTTCCTTTATAGTATTGCACATCTAAGACAAGTATGTTTTTAATACAATTGTAATTGATAATTTTGTAAATGATGTATCAAGTAAAGATAAAACTCTGTGCACGTCTATTTGTTTGCTAATAATTTAAAGGACATATAACAATTGTATAGCATGTATTGCCCATACATAGTTGAGTCAACTGATATAAGGTTATCTTTTATATAAGAAGATAAGATAAAAGTGTATTTTAGAAAAATTATTACAAATTGTTTATTCCTTGTTTCTCATTTATTTATTCTCACTCCTTTTTTTCTTACTGCATTGTTAGAAGCCTTAATTTGCAAGAATTCACAAACATATATAATCATGTACAACCTTCATTTCTCACATCCCTTTTCAATGTGGCAAGAGTACCTTATGCATAGAATATTACATTTAGGTATACTTGTTTCATTGTTTTTCTTACGTTTGTAGTGTATGTTAGTGAGTGGAATAATATTTTATAATTGCATGATTCATATTTATTAATACAGCTTCATTAATTAAAATCACAACAGATTTTTTTATTTATTTCCCTGCAAAGAATGGAATTGTAGGAGCATACCAGTAGGTCATAATTTTTCAATCTATAATTTTCTTTTACTTTGCTTGTTTGTCTGTCCTTTTTAATTCCTCGTATCTCATGCATATCCCCCATTCATCTTTATTTATGTATTTAACATATTGTAGTAGAAAAAAAAATTGTTTACCACAAAATAACAATAGTGGGTATTTTAAAAATACCTTGTTTTGGAGGTCGTCTCAAAGTTAAGGCTAGAGCTCCATATATTCATTATCATAGGTCCACAAAATTTTATTTGTCAGGTCCTCACATGTCCACCAACAATGCAATTAGCAAGGTAACAATAAGTAAGGAGTAGAGATGGCCAAACTTTCGAAAGTTTAGTCCGTTTTTGAACTTTTGAACTATATGGAAAGTTCGAAAGTTCGAAAACGGACCCATTAAAGTCAATGAGAGTCAAAGAGTTCGAAAAGTTCTAATGAAATACAATTAAAATATCAATGGTAACTTAATGTAAATGGCTGTGGAACCTGGGAAATGGTCTGGGGAACATGTTCGAATATCCAGGACATTCGAAAAATCAATTTTACTCTCACTCGTGCTATTTTCGAGCTCGTTAGCGCCTAGGTACCATGTACATTTTACTCGCGGATCCAATGCTTGCATATAGGCTTTAATAGACACTTTACTCGTAGATTTGATGTTCGCGCCTAGATACCATGGACATTTTACTTGCGGGTTTCGATGCTCGCTTATAGGTTTTAAGGGACACTTTACTCGCGAATTTGATGCTCGCATTTGCGCCTAGATACCATGGACATTTTACTTGCGGATTCGATGCTTGCATACAGGTTTTAATAGACACTTTACTCATGGATTCGATGTTCACGTATAGGTTTTAATGGACACTTTACTTGCAGATTCGATGTTCGCGCCTAGATACCATGGACATTTTACTCGCGAATTCAATGCTCACGTATAGGTTTTAATGGACACTTTACTGGCAGATTCGATGCTCGCACCTAGATACCATGGACATTTTACTCACGGATTCGATGCTCGCGTATAGGTTTTAATGGACACTTTACTCGCAGATTCGATGCTCGCGTATAGGTTTTAATGGACACTTTACTCGCAGATTCGATGCTCGTGCCTAGATACCATGGACATTTTACTTGCGGATTCGATGCTCACGTATAGGTATAATAGGCATTTTACCCGCACATTCGAACGGTCGAACATTCTATTTTTATCTTAAGTCCGAAAATATCGAAAATCTGGGTCCAGGATAGTTCGAGAAGTCCGAATTCGTTCGAATTCAAATAGTTTGGCTCAAACTCGGGTTTGAGTTCTAGTCCATCTCTAGTAAGGAGAGTGTGAGGGTTTCAGTTTGTGACGGAATGATGATGTAATGTACCAATTATACAATATTTTATATAGTTTTCTTTTTAGACAGTATAAGAACTGAACACCTTAAATGAGTACTTGAAAATCTGTTGCCTGGATGCAACCTGGCTTCTCAATTAAGTAAAGGTGGTAATTTAATGGGAATGCCACAATAGTGAGTTTATGTTTGGTAATAAACCTTTTGAAATCATCATAGGATGTTAAAGGTGGAAGGATTGTTTTATGTTGTAAACCTTAAGCTATCTGTGAGAAAGTGATAAAAATGTATCAATTGATAACAATAATGATTTTCTACATGATATTTTGACTGTATGACCAAGATATAACAGCATTCTTGTGGTCACAAGGATTCTTAGATTTATACATCCCCCTCTGACATCAGCAAATATATAATTAAGCCTGCCAGGATTTTAAGAACGTAAAAAATGGGTGTTGGTGAGAGACTTTGGGTATAAAATTTTTATGTTGGATTATGGGGGTTAAGCATAAAAATACCCATAAAATATGTATTTAGAGGCTAGGGTAGTTAGTTTTTGATGTCCATTCAGCAAGGTGTGTGAATGCCCTGTCTCTTATTATGTCTTTTATTATGCCATATAACGTTTATCACTTGTTAAAGTTTTAAAAAATCCCTTTTTCTTAGAGCAGGGCTGTAAAAAAGTATAACATTTTTATTAGGATGGTCATTTTTATATAATTTATTTATCCCAATATTGATAAGACCAAGAGTTGAGTAAGTCAATTAGCTTTTTACTGTAGTTGTAACAGTATAATTGGCTGAGAATAAAATATTCTTGTCAGCAATAATTGCTATGCCTAGATCCTAGATACTCATAAGGAGAAGTTGGTCTATTTAAAGTGTAAGTGTTTTATCAGGGAGTTTTCGAGTTGGTCAGTCATACCTAGAGGGTGCGCTATCATTTTGGAATGATTAATCTTTAAGCCGAAAATAGATCCATCCAAATCAGTCTAAAATCTTATCTAGAGAGTGAAGGGAAAGTAGAAACTGCATTACAGTAAGCAAAGTATTATAAGTGAAAAGAGAGACAATTGACTCCAAAGAGTTGAGTAAGTCTATTTGTTTTTTAGTTGTAACAGTATAATTGGGTGAGAATGAAATATTCTTTTCATAAATAATTGCTTTACCTAGAGCCTACTCATAGGAGAGACGGAAGGGAAAGTAGAGGCTGCATTACAGTAAGTAAAGTATTGTAAGTGAAAAGAGAGACCTTTGACTCCAAATGACCCACTGCAATCCCATGAACAACTGGTGAAGAAAGTATCATCTCTACAAGGGACTTCATACATACCGTATATACTCGAGTATAAGTCGAATTTTTCAGGCTTTAAAATTAGCCTGAAAACCTAACCTCGACTTATACTCGGGTCAAGTCCTAATTTAGCGCCAAATTCTGCAATTGCGTATAGTAACCAGTAGGTGGCGCTGTGTTAACCTGCATAGAAAGTTACAGGAGCTCATCTGCCTTTACACTTCCTGCTTCCTGTAGTCTGGCTGCTGGACTCACTGAGCACTATCACTGCTCATCTGGATTCTGTAAATCTGATTGGTCTTCTCAGTTTGGGGCAAAAAACAGCTGCTAGTACAGTGCAAATAACAGCTTGAAACCAACTCTCAGGTGACATTTTTAACTATTGGGATCAGAGAGTCCTTTACTATATGGGGGTCAGAGGGACCTTTACTACATAGGGTCAGAGGGCCCTTTACAATATGGGTTTCAGGAGAATTGTTAATGAAGGTAAGCTTAATTAAAAGATTACTGAACCTTGCCACTCCACATGTTTAGAAACTGAAACTCCCAGCAACAAAGCATGCTGGGAGTTGTAGTTTCCAAACATCTGGAGTGCCAAGGAATTGGAGGTTACTGGTACTGGATTTGGCTATTACTTTATGGGATTCGTGTATGGGAATTCTGCTGTCCATTTAAAGGGCAACTAATGCCTAAAAACAACACAGTATCAGAAGGCAGTAGTAGTGATAATTTCTACCCTCGACTTATACTTGAGTCAATCAGTTTTTACAAATTTTTTAGGTAAAATGGGTACCTCGACTTATACTCGGATCAACTTATACTCGAGTATATAAGGGTAAGGCAAAAGCAGAGGTGAATGGGTATAGCCCTTTCTTGTCCCATTCCTGATTAACAAAGTCGTATTACTTATTATGAGTAGGCGTCTGTCCTCTATGAATCCCATTTGGTCATAGAGCACAAGGGAGGAAAGAATTCCTTTAAATCTATTGATCAGCATTAGAATACATTTTTACATCGCATGAGTGAGATCTACAGTTAGTTGTCTAATATGTTTATACAGCATCCAGTTTAGACTGTAGGACAAAAAGGTTTGTACATAATCAGGGGGATTTAACCAGAGCCACTTTCCCTCTGGGTAAATCTCCCTTCTGGTTTGTGTGTGTTTGGTAAATCCTGAAGGGATTCACCCACTGCATGACTTTACGCCAGATATCATCTGGCATTAAATACTGGCGCTCAAGCTAACGCAAAAGGCATACCGTATATACTCGAGTATAAGTCGAGGTTTTCAGGCTGTGAAAACAGCCTGAAAACTGAACCTCGACTTATACTCGGGTCAGTCACTTACTGATGGAGGAATCCGGCTGCCGCGTCCACTGATGGTCGCATCCACTGACGTCACTACTCGGCGCCGGGAAATGAGACCGTCGCGATGTGACGTCAGTGGATGCGACCATCAGAGGATGCGGCAGCCGGATTCCTCCATCACAGTGCATGCGGCAGCCGGATTCCTCTATCAAGTGAATGATGTCGGGACTCTCCTGCAACTATGAAAAAGGTAAGGCTGCAGCATTAAAGATGATGTACTGTAGTGGCATGGTGAGAAGATAGGTGCAAGGAAAGTAGGTCTGCAGAGGTTCTATCGGTAACGGAACTTAAGGTGCAGCTGGCACAGAAAGAGCAAGAACTAGAAAGAGCAAAAGAAGCACTTCAAGGTAAAATACCTTGTCTCTAAATGTGGGTTATTAAAATTGTCCACTTATTTTTCTTTTTGTTGTGGTTCCAATTTTCATTTTATTGTCCAGTATAAAATTCTAGTTTTATACTGGGCTGTTTCTTACTGTTTATTTCAGGGATTTCCCTCCATTGTTTGTTACTATTTACAACCAATGGACTGTTGTGGGGAAACAAATTGTTATTAAACTATTACAACTGATTAAACAGATAACAGATTAATAACATAGGTAAACTATTACTCCCTTCTTCTACTCTACCCTCGACTTATACTCAAGTCAATTGGTTTTGACTCATTTTTGAGGTAAAAATTGGTACCTCGACTTATACTCGGGTCGACTTATATTCGAGTATATACGATAAAAAATATGTTGCACCAGCTGATGTGGTATGTTTTGTAATACCTGTTTAACCAATATTGAATCAGTTAGTGTGACTTAAACTCCATGGAAGAGCCCAGAGACTCTTGGTAAATTCTTGTATTATGCATCAGTGTGGAAAATCCCATTCTAATTATTTTATAAATCTACCTGTGGGTATCGATAAAGTTGAGTGATCTGAGCCATTATGTAGGTTATAGAGGACTGAAAGTGTCCAATAACTGCAATAGATTTCTGTCTTTTCTGGCAAATGTAGTTTGGTGTCACCTCTTCAGATTCCGATAAAACTTTCAGAACTTTGTCTAAAGCGATGACCTCACTAGAACAAGCATCATGGATTGTGTATCCCAGACTTATATTGGGCAAAATGTTCTCACTGGAGTTAATCTCATCAATGGCATAGATAAAGGCCAGTAGATGTTGTGTGTAATGAACTGATGGCCTGTAAGACAAAAATATATATGGGAATGATACATTGATAAGAACTTCTTGGTGACTTAATAGCATTTAATAAAACTGTAAGGGTGCATAATCAATAAAAATAATAAACCATACAAAGTTCTGTGCATAACTGCTAAAACTAAATTTGCAATATCATGTAGATAAATAGCAGCCTGAGAGATAAGAGAAAATGCAAATACCTCACCCATAAGTGGGCACTGAAGAGTTTCTTTAACCCATTTGCTATACCTTCCCTCACAACTGGGAGTACATCAGGTAGTTATCCTCAGAGCCGGATTAAGACTAAATGGGGCACAAAGCACAAGTCAGATTTGTGGGGGCCCCCTAACGTTCCATTACACCAATATCACTATTGTAACTGTCATGTTATTCACAAAGTAAGGTAACACCAGCACATATCCCTGGTAGCACCAGCACTTCCCCTCTGGTACCACCACCACATACACCCCTGGCACCACCAGCACATCACCCCTGGCACCACCAGCACATCCCCTTTGGCACCACCAGAATATCTCCCTAGCACCGCAAGCACATCCCCTCTGGCACAACCAGCACATCCCCTCTGGCACCACCAGCACATCCACTCTGGCACCACCAGCACATCCCCCTGGCACCACCAGCACCTCTCCCTGGCTTCACAAGCACATTCCCACTGGCAACACCAGCACATCCCCTCTGGCACCACCAGCACTCCACCAGGATATGCAGGTATAGTGCCAGGGGTGTGCTGGTGGTGACAAGGGTGTGTGCTGGTGGTGCCAGGGGGATGTGCTGGTGGTGCCAAGGGGGATGTGCTGGTAGTGTCAGGGGTGTGTGTGTGTGCTGGTGGTGCCAGGGGTTGACCCCCTGGGTTGCTGTTCCTGGTCCCCTCAGTAAAAGGGAAAGTTTGGACTCACACTATTAGGCCAGTCAATCCTACTGCCCAGCCTGACAGTACCTGCCACTATGCCACTTCTGTGGAGCCCTTGCACGAGCACTTCTCCTTGCATCTGCCAGCCTCAAAAATGTCCCAAACAAGTGCCATGCTGTAAACGAAGTACTAGATGAGTCTTTGCAGACATGCATGTATGTGCTGACGCAATGTCCATTTGAATAACCATTTAAGGCTGCCTGGATCAATTGGGTGTGATCAATTTTGGGTGTGCTACAAGGAGACACACTGTAAAGCACCCCCCATTGGCATAAAACTTTTGTTTAGGCAGAGTAGTAGGTACCTATCTCTGTCTGTCAAGAGGGACTCTGTGGCTGAGATGGGTTGGATATCCGATGATTCTTTGTGCCTCCTCTCCTGTGCACCAGTTCCAGCCCAGGCGGCAGTGCAGCCAGAAAGACTTGCGCACCCCCATGGCCACGTGACCACGCAGGTGCAGCGTGCTGACACCGGAGCAGTAACCAGCAATGACAGCTTACTGTTGTCTACTGATTGGAAGTCCGGGCCTGGTAATTATTTAAAAGTAAATGCCCAAAATTTGAGCTATACATACGGGCCCCTTGGCATCTGGGCCCCAGGCACTTGCCTCGGGTGCCTTATCTATAACCTCCAAGCTAGTGCTTTACTCTGGTCCCACTGATTCAAAAGAAATTGCCTACCAATTTGCCTACCAATGCAAGATAATTTGCACAGGCACTAAAAAGGAATTCTTTGCCCCAAGATACACGCAATGGAAAATTGCCTCCTGTCATTCTCCTAAACCAATATAATTATGTTTTCGAATCTGACCATTTCAGACCCGGCTCTGTAAATTAATTTTTTCTATGATTAGAAAATCGAGGTCACGTGTGTGGTGCGATCGAAACTTACGTTTGGAGGCCAAGGAAGCAGTATGAGCCAGGAGATCAACAAGTTTTAAACAATAAAGGTAGGCTGGGGGGGGGGGTAGAATAACATTTTTTAGTCCAACTTTAGTTTTAAAGCCACAGCTTGACACTAACCTAATTTTTTTTTTTTTACGGTGTACATATCCTTTAACTTTGCGTGACAGTTCAGAGGAGGAGGTTTACAATGTCTGATTGTGTCCATAAATATAGGGTACCAAATAATTCAGGAAACATAGGAGGTTTAGAGAATTTTCTTTAGAATTTTTTTACTTAATATGGGGATTAGGGTGAGAAATGTAACTAGCAGGTTTTTTTTCTTTTCTTCATTTTTAGGAAAACTGTGAACTGTGTTTTAACTTTTCATATATGTAGTGAAGTATGGTACTACAATGTACTGTAGTTCAATATGTGATTTCCCATAAATATATATAGTTTGTTGGGGTATTTTAGAGGTAAATTGGTGATTAGTTTGAAAAGCTGGAAACTGTTACATTAGAGAGATGGCTGACATATTTAGCCCTTATGATTTGCCCTAATATGAGTCTATTTTTAGCTACTGTATGTCTCTGTCTAACACATGCAAATGAGGTCTAAAGTAAGCTATTACACAGTCTTTCCTCTGTATTAGAGTATCTCTATGCTGGTTATTCTGCCCTCAGACAAACAATGCAATACCATAGAAAACTAGAAATTAAAGTATAAGCTTTAAATTTGGCTTGGACGACTGTATCAGTAGGTGTGTGTACCTGTGTCTGTGGGGTAAGGGGTATGCTTTTGTGTTTATGACTAAAAAATTATTGATCAACATTGTTTTTTTGATTATAGTGGCCCTATAATTATGGCTACCAGGTTGGGGTGTGGGGGTATGTATTTTTGCATTTATGACTATAAAACTAACTTTTTTTGATGAGTGATCAAAATTAGTATATTTACTATAGTTACCCTTTAATTCAGGCTGCCACGGCCAACCTGTTCATGGCCAAACTGGAGAAGGATTTCCTATTCCCCTGTAACACTAAATTAATGACTTACTTTCGCTACATAGATGATATCGTCATAATCTGGAAGAAGTGCTCTCCTTTTATAGGAATAACATCTCCTTCCACCCTACCATTAAACTTAAACTTGACTACTCTAAAAATCAAATCAACTTTCTGGACACCACAATTAAAATACAAGGGAACACCCTAGTGACCTCAATATACCGCAAACCAACAGACAGATGCGCTTACCTTAGGAATGACAGCTTCCACCCCAAACACTCCAGAAAATCGTCATTTTCAGCCAAGCGATACATTACCATCTTATCTGTTCAGACCAAATAGAGAGGAATGAACACTTTCAGCAACTCTGCAGTGAGTTCATTAAACAGGGATACAATCCCAAAACAAAGGACAAGGAAATCCAAAGGGCCATATCAGACACAAACTACTGAGATACAAACAGAAAGAAAACCGCAACCGGGTTCCCCTTGTGGTCAGTTACAATCCACACCTGGAGATTTTATGCCAAATCATAAAAGAACTCCAGTTCACTCTACAAAGGGATAAAAGATTAAAAAACATATTTCCAGTACCTCCACTTCTGGCTAGAGATGGCTGAACTTTCGAATGTTCGGTCCGTTTTCGAACTATATGGAAAGTTCGAAAAACGGACCCATTAAAGTCAATGGGAGTCAAATAGTTTGAAAAGTTCTAATGAAATACAAATAAAATATTAATGGTAACTTAATGTAAATGGCTGTGGGACCTGGGAAATGGTCTGGGGAACATGTTCCAATATCCAGGACATTCGAAAAATCTATTTTATTCTCACTGGCGCTATTTTCGAGCTCTCGCGTTCGAACATTCGATGTTTGCGCCTTGGTATCATGTACATTTTACTCGCGGATTCGATGTTCGCGCTTAGGTATCATGTACATTTTACTCGCGGATTCGATGCTCGCATATAGGCTTTAATGGACACTTTACTCACGGATTCGATGTTCGCGCCTAGATACCATGGAATTTTACTCGCAGATTGTGGGGAATTATAGAACACATGGAAAGAAAGAAAAAAAGTTCATTTTCCCACTATAGATGCCCTTTAAAGGGCACTATTCTCACATTTTTATAGCAATCGACTTTACACCTTCACTACTGTTTTCCCACCCCCCTCAGTCTGCATTTGTACCTGATCACTAGAGATGTTCGAAACTGATGAGTTTCGTCCCGTTTTCGAATTTTCGAATTTACAGTTAAATTCGAAAATTCGAAAATGGACCCATAGAAGTCTATGGGAGAAAAAATGTTAAAAGTTTCTATCAATTTGAAGGGTGAAATAGTAATAGTAGGTTACTGTAAATAACACAGGGACCCGGGGAATGGTCTGGGGAACCCGTAAATATAAGTAAAATTCATTTAAAATCTATCTTTCCTCACAATCGGGCTGTTTTCGAGCTTTCGCAGGCTATTTTCGAGGGTACGAAATCAAATACGAGGGTTACCGAAATCAGCTTGTACATTCGAGGGTTGGCGAAATCGGCACATACATTCGAGGGTTACCAAAATCATTTACTTTCGATTTCGATAATCATCTAATTTCGATTTCGATAATTATCGAATTTTCGATAAAAATCGAAAACTCTGAAAATTCGAGTTTCGAAAAATCCTGGAGTTCCGAAAGTTACATCGGGACTTCGAAACCGCCGGATTTGATTCGAAACTGGGTTCTATTAGAACCCAAAGTACATCCCTACTGATTACCTGTTCGATTTATCTTTAGTGTTTGATGTTTACTGTTCCTATGTGTATATAAGTTTGTTATTTCTCAGTTTCTTTTGTAACATCTAGTCTGATGAAGGGGGCTTAGGACTCCCAAAAACTTGCTATAATTTTTTTGGTGTTGCTAGTTAGCCAATAAAAGGTATCACAGTTCTACTTTTCTTCTCTTGTTTATGGCTAACAAGGTACAAACCTCTATGCTATATATAAATCTGTTTTTAAAAAGTGGACTCTTTAAATCGGATTTTATGACCTTCAGACTTTTTCGAATTGATGAGGATTTTAACATTTTCAAACTGTATAGAAATTGAGGAAATGATCCAGCAACATGTCCCAAATTCACTAATAACAACTATTTTTAAAAGTGCTAAGGTTGACAGGGGCCTTGTAAAGTGTTATCCTTTCACCTACGCTCCTCAACCATGGTGGCAAACTGGTGTGACCCTACTCTAACTTACTGCTGCTGTGAAGCGATACTCTTTTGTGCCTGCTTTCTACTATATGATTTAAAACTGCTTGGGAGAGAAGCCATTGTGGTATGGGATATGTCCAGAGGGGCCAAGCCTATCTGACTCCTCAAAAATGCTGACAAACTGCAGTGAGCCTACTATAACTCAATGGTACTAATGCTATAATGTGTTACCCATTGCCTGCTTATGTACATTGCAAAAATAAAGATTAATGGGGAATTTCAGTGGAAATACATGTAATTTTAAGGGAAAAGGTGCAGTATTTTTCCATCCTAATGACTTTTACCTGTCTATTCAGCATTTTGTCTGTGTATAAATAAATCCTTTGCAAATACTGACTTACTGCATGACCCCTAATAAAGACGATTATGGTCTTGCCCTTGACCAAGAGCCTGAGCATGTTTTACCCATCCAACTGCCAATCAGTAGATTAGTTAGGAACATTCTACGTTAGTGTGCATTCTGGGAAGTAGAAGGACCGTTACTGAACCTGAAATGTCAGCTCACTAATGTCAACAGCAGGGAATAGCAAGGGGAATAAATTGAACTGATTTTTTTTTTTCAGATGGAAGAGAATCTAAAGAATAACTAGGTATGCATAATTCTAGAAATATATAATTATCGAATTTCGAATGCGGAAGCTCTATAGTATCAAACCTAAAAAGAGCCCCCCAAGAATCCTAAAAAGCACTTAAGCCCTTGAAGCCAAAAATAAGCTAGATACAATAGAAAATGTATTAAACATATACATATCTATAAAAACACCGGGTGTCCCCGATATAGAACACCACACATGACCAGTAGATATGGTCGAACTATTGAAAGTTCGGTCCGTTTTCGAACTATTGTAAAAGTTCGAAAGTTCGAAAGTTCGAAAACGGACCCATTAAAGTCTATGGAAGGCAAATAGTTCGAAAAGTTCGAGTCAAATACAACTAAAATATGAATGGTAACTTAATGTAAATGGCTGTGGAACCTGGGAAATGGTCTGGGGAGCATGTTCCAATATCCAGGACTTTTGTAAAATCAATTTTACTCTCATGCGCGCTACTTTCGAGCTTTCGCGTTCGAACGTTCGAGGTAACATGGACATTTTACTCGCAGATTCGATGCTCGCGTATAGGCTGTAATGGAGACTTTACTCGCAGATTCGATGTTCGCGCCTAGATACCATGTACATTTTACTCGCGGATTCGAATGGTCGAACGTTCGAACATTCGATAAATCATCGAAAGTCCGGGAAATATCGAAAGTCCGCGTCCGAGATAGTTCGAGAAGTCCAGGTCCGTTCGAACTCGAACAGTTCGGTTCGAGTTCGAGTTCTATGCCATCCCTAATGACCAGTTCTGATCCTCTAAAATGAAAATCCACACAATAACATAGTCTCGAAAAAAGTTCTATGAGATCCACCCAGGGTAAAACCATAAGTAACAATTAACACATTGCATACTAGGCTAATTTTAAAGGTCGTGTTAACCCCCCTAAGTACATACACTTCTGTAGGCAACCCAAGTTTTCTTCTTCCAGGTTGTCTGCCTTATGGTTTCTCTGGATAGCAGCAGTCAGTTATAGCCATTACAGCTGCCATCACAATGAGTAATAGACAGCTATTCCTTAAGCTGCCTCATTTGCATATTTGTGAGCTTGTATAGCTATAACAGGAGACAGCAACATTTTAGAAAGGCAGAGGAATGTCAGGCTGCATACTAGGTAAGTGGTGTAGGTAAGATACATTTTAGGCCTATTTGAAGGGCATATGCACCCCATGCCTGTGTAAGTAGAATATAGAAGACATTTTGCTAAAATATATAGCAAAGAACTGCTAAACATTATTTACTGGGGCCCTAGGCTGTCTCACCACCCAATCTTTTACTGATGCAGCAGCTGGTGCAGCCACATATTAAAGAGAGTGAATGGTGGTGGATATCTGAGCCTGTGGAATGAAATGTGTGGCTGTCTGGGTATTTTGCAAGTTTTGCTCTAAATAAGCTCTGTGGTGCAGCAACATCTGTGTATTCATTGATTCATGGTGCTTCTGTTATAACCAACTTGTTACACTTTAGTCCCCTGAAAAGACCCAGAAGTAATTCAAAGACCCATCTGTAAAGTAGAGTTGATCCAGGGATATTTCTGATTGCCACTTGGAGTCAAGTAAAAAGCGAATTGTCTTCAAGAACTAAACTTTAAGTCCAGTGGATCTAACTGAATACCAAAGATATTACAGGGGATCTTTAGAAGTTAAAAGACAACTGTACTGTTCAAACTTTGCCCCCCCCCTCTCCTAGTTGGGGATCAATCGAACAGGACATCTATCTATTGTGGAAACCCATTCAACTGCAGCTCAAAATCTTTTCTAAAGCTACTTTAAGACAAACTGTTTGTCAGTCTAGTCATGTTTTACTTGCAGTTCCAGGTGTTTTCTGCTAGAAAAACATTGCATTTTCCTAGCTGCAATGCTAAGAACTCGCCAGCAAAAAGGTGGCTAGAACGATTAACAGTCGTCAATCCGAAAGTTGCCTAATGTGTCCATTTTAATAGACACTAGACAGCAACAATTTTCTAAAATCCAGTTTTATTAATAAAGGCCCCTGATGTAAAAAATAAAAGTTCTTACAAATACGAACACCTTTCAAATGCAGGTGTTACTTGCCTCGTTCCTGCCATTCAGTAACTCATGCTTAGTGAGGACTGCATTGTGCG
Organism: Hymenochirus boettgeri; assembly: GCA_019447015.1. Classification (NCBI taxonomy): domain Eukaryota; kingdom Metazoa; phylum Chordata; class Amphibia; order Anura; family Pipidae; genus Hymenochirus; species Hymenochirus boettgeri. The sequence goes on along the minus strand of JAACNH010000820.1, from coordinate 52,952 downwards.
AATTTGGAAGGAAGAGGAGCACGGAAGGTAAGTATTACATCGGGCTGTTAGTATTTTCCACATCACACGTAATTCTAATTCTCTATGAGTACAGAATTATTTATCTATAATGTTCCTAGTTAATGTGAACATGGGATGTTATATATATATAATTAGCTATATATAAGTTTTTGTGTATACAAGTTGTATTTTTGTAGTGTTATTCTGTATTAGAATCAAGTTGTTCTGTTTACTGGTTAAGGACAAAAGAAAAATCAATAACACAAGAGAAAAATAAATGCAAATTTATATTGACAAGAAAAAGAGAAGAAATACTTACAGAGAGCATTCTGGGGTAGATGGAGGTAACACATATTTATTAGGAATCTTTTCTCCAATTATATGAAATATGTTTAAAAGGAATATATTTAAGATTCCAGTAATAATGATATCCCCATCAACAGAATAAGGTATCTGTCGTTTAACATAGTGATTTCTGTTTAATACACAGCCTTTTGTGTTGCTGATAAATTCTCCTGAAGAAGCAGCATTTACCTTTATTAACACCAGTAATGGTACCTGCAAAATAAGAAGCACAAGGTATATGACAGGTAACCTAGAACAACAGCCCAACATTTTCTCTCTTAAAATATGTTCTATCTTGTATCAAAAAAAATTCTCAAAGATGAGATCCTCAATGACCTACTGTGTACGGAGCAGTTAATAGCTCCTTTTATACTGTACGTGTTTGTTCATATTTTAGTGTTTGGTTGTTTTTTGTTTGTCATAGTTTATTTTTCTTGAGGCTGGATAAGGAATAATTACCAACATAATTACAGGAGTAGACTTAGTAACTGATTAAAGATAACAATAAAACCAATTAACTACTTTTCTACAGATTTTATCTAAAGAAGATACTGAGTAAAATCATGGATTAACTAGACTATACCAATGCAACCACAAGCTTTTAGACATTTTCTTCATTTACCTGAGGCAGATGCTGCAATCTTACCTGGCTTTTTCAGCCTTGGTCAGCATGGACTTTCTACTCTCTTTTTAGTTGCTGAAGCTTCCCAAGATCATGCCTGTACTGGATCTGCCCTTGGGAGGATGTCAGTTTGTATGTAGTGGTTTCTCGTGTGCTTCTGGATATCCAGGGCATTCAGATGGTGTCCACCTGCTTTATGCTATTTGGTAGAACTTTCAGATTTTTTCTCTGACTGTACCTTTCTAGGTCCTGATGTCTGTGGAGAAGTGGCTTCTCTATGGTAAACATGTGCATTACATCATTCTGGTCATGTGTATTTTATCACCGGCCCTGTTCATAGAATTTTTGAATTATACATTTTTTTTCACTTTGCAGGGTTTTTCTTGCCCCATAGTTGTTTATTTAAAGGGGGAACCAGCCACCATGGGTTACATCCCACCACCAAGAGCAGACACTCGTCCCCTGGGACTATACCCCTACTCATAAAAAAGGCTATTTTCAGTTACTTTAAGTGTCCACTTCAAAAGTGGAACTTCCTAATGAGGACTCTGCAAGATCTTCATAAAGTCAGTGGATCTTCAGACCTCTCAACAACGCTCTATGTGGAAAAGCATGTTACTGTAAGTGGATATCTCCTCCGTCGTGCTGCAGGGGGACACAAATTTAGGCTAATTATATGTAGACCCCCTCGACTCTACAGCAGGGAATCTGCGGCATTAGGCCCTGTCTCATTGGGTCTAACAATTGAAGGATTTTTCCTTCCTGCTGGTGGCAGCTTTCTACTAATGCTGGCCATTCTTTCTAGTGCGTCGTCTGGTGCTATCTGCATTCTGTAAGCATTACCTTACTTTTCTATGCTTTTTCAGGGGGATTGTGCCCACTGTTTCTAGGGACTATGCCTCCATTTTACTTTGCAGGGGAATTGTTCCTCAGGTCTTGAGAGGAATTTTTCTTTTTCTGATGGACCTTTAAAAATAATGAGTCCAGCAACATTTTAATGCGGCCATTTACTGTTACTTTGTCCTTCTGTGGCAGTTACAGCTGAATCCCAAATAAGCCCTTACTGCTCTACCTTTCACCATAGCTCAAGCAACCCCAGCAGAGGGCTCCAAATGGGTCCCATGCACAGGTCATGGATTTCTGGTCTCATTCTAAAAGGGTATTAATTTCTTTGAATAAGATAATATTTTATTTGTGTGTGTGTTTGTGTGTTTTTTTTTTTTTAATGTTTTGGTTGCTTTGGAATGTCTCTTTTAAATTTTGGATCCCATGTGTGTCAATAGTTTAACACCTTTCGTTGTTGTGCTTTAACCCTTTAAGTGCCAGCAGAATTTCACTTTTTTTCAGTGCCAGCAGAATTTTCAGTATTTTGCTCTCAATCGGTTTAGACTAATTTTACATCAGGAAACCCCCTGCAAATAGGGAATATTATACATTGTTATTTTAAGCTCAAAGTGTACTTTAACAAGATAACAACATTTTGTAAACTTTTCTGGAGATTTTGCTGGATTTTTGGACCCCGGATTTTTTAAATTTTCTGTGAAATTCGGGAAAATCGAAAATAGACAATTTTCGAAAATCAAAAGTAGATGATTTCTGAAAATCAAAAATCGAAAATAGATGATTTTTGGTTTTCAAAAATCAAAAGTAGATGATTTCCGAAAATTGAAAAACGAAAGTAGACGATTTTCGAAAATCAATACTAGAATTTTGGAACTTTCGAACTTTCCAAAAATTATAAAAATTTGAAAACAGACCGAAACTCAACAGTTTTAGCAGTGTACACTGCGACATGGCCACCAACTAACTCCAAATGGGACGTATACATAAGTGTAATTGCAAGAAAAGAAATCAAAGTGCTCTGTAAATAGTACAGCCTCCACTTTTTAAATGGAAACACCCATCAAACTTGAAAATTACAAACTATATATTTAGTAATCTACACACCTACAGCTATATTACCGTGACATTCTTTATTACATTTTACAAGAATTCCAAGTTCCAAGATTTGTAGAACTCCACGATTTTAGGATTTTTTTTTTTGAAAATATGAAAGAAAACTATGCTTGTTTCAAAAAACACCCTATCCCTGTCTGCTTTAAACCGAACAACACACTGAGGCAGCAATTGGTACATCCGAAAGACCATCAAGATCATATTTGCAGTGCAGTGCAGTGAAGAGTGCTCTGATTTGTATGTGGGGGAATGCAAACTGCAACTGCTCCAATGCATGGCCCAGCACAGAAGAACCAATTCCTTGGGTCAGGACTCAGCCGTGTACCTGCATCTTAAGGATAAAGGACATACCTTTGAAGATAATAATGTCAACATCTTGGCAAAGTAACGTGACTGTTTCAAGAGAGGTGATAAGGAGGCCATTTATGTGAAAATAAAGAAACCAAGCCGAAATAGAGGTGGGGGGTTCGACACCAACTGTCTGCCATGTACAATGCTGTTTTGACACCTTATCCTGGGCGTTCCTATAACACCTCTTAGCCACTATGCAATCACGCCATTAACACCAGGCTGTGATATGCAAATTGGGATTCTTGTACAAGTCATTCTGAATTATGAAAGCCAGTTGGATGACTAGCGAAACGTCTTCAAGAACTAAACTTCAAGTCCAGTTGATCTAATTGAATACAACAGATATAAGATGATTTAAAGTTAGAAACTTACCTAAACCCGCTTGACAAGTAAACCCCCCCCCCTATTAAATGTCAATCTCACACATGTCCTGCATGAATCAAACAGCATGCCATATGCATGGGTGTACAGAGAGACCTAACTCCAAAATGGGATGTAAGAAGTGTATTTACAAGTAATCTAACTGCTCTGTAATTTGTACAGCCTAAAATTATAATGGAAAGCACTCCCTGAAGATATTTTTATAACTAGGTCAGTTCAGATAACTTACCCTTTGAAATACTTCATTATCCATATCATTAAGGTAGTGCCCGTGGTCGCATTACCATTAGAGATGGGATCCGGGTCCAAAATCCGAATGATCCATCTGGAGCATCCGGATTTTGGGACTTGGGGGCCTATTTTCGATTATTATCAAATGTTCAAGGCTATTTTCGAGGATTATCGAAAATATTATTATTGAACATTTGATAATCGGAAACCTGAACGTAGTCTCCGGTCGTATTTTGGAGGATTATCGAACATTCAAGGTTATTTTCGATAATCCTTAAAAATAGCCTCGAACATTCGATAATAATCAAATTTCATTCCATTTTCGTATTTTCAGATCTTCGGGATTTTCCCGAGATCCGGGAATACTAAAATGGAATGAAACTGATTGGCCTTTGGCCTTGATGTCACCATAATGCCCATGACTGGCAGCCATTACCAGGAAGAAGAGGAGGATGCATCTAGGAATCCACTGTGTGTAAGATCCTATAACTCATTGTGGGAGCATCCGAGTTTCGGCCATCTTTAATTAACATTGCTGGCGCAGTATCATCACTATTTTTTATCTGGTGATCACCCTGATCACTTTCATGCAAGCAGAGAGCCATGTGTGAATGCTGCGAGAAAGAGGCTTTGTAATTACAGATCAAGAGAGTTTCTTTAAAAAGCTAATAGAGCAGTTGGGGGTGGGAGAGGGAGCCCTAAACTACAGCAAGTTTTCAAAAAAGTGGTGGACATGCCCTTTAAGATCCATAAGAATAAGGAGGAACCTCCAGGGAGGCCCATCATTTCGGGGATTTGGGAACCCACAGAAGGAGCCAGCAAGTACACAAACTATATCTTAAGGCCATTCTTTCCAACTATTACCATCCTATGTGAAGAATACGGGGGATGTTCTTAGGAAGATTAAAGGCATTAAAGTACCAGCAGGTACGTTTTTGGTAACAATGGATGTTAAAGGTCTGTACCGATCTAAAAGACATTCTATATGCTTGAAGGCGATAAGATACTTCATGACTATGTAAACTGTTGGAATTAATTCTGTTCAACAATTTCTTTGTTTTTGACGGTGATTTTTATCCCCAACAACAAGAGGCTGTGAGGAACATGACTTAATGCTCTTTTGTTAATAGTTATGAGGTGTGGCGGAATGGAGGTGTATCTTTGTTTATAACAGGGTTTATCTGGTTTACTGGATAAAAATGGTTAGAGTGATGATACGGTGCCAGCAATGGTAATGGGCACGACCATGGGCACTACCTTCATGATATGGATAATATTTCAAAGGGTAAGTTATCTGAACTGACTTAGTTATAAGAATATCTTCAGTGAATGGTTTCCGTTATAATTTCACTCTTATCTAAACCTCTAGGGGGTTTAAAACTTGTTGTAAATTGGAACAACCCACTGTTTTTAAAGGAAATACCCCCCAAACTTTAAAATACCCCCTACAAACTATATACTATTGTAATCTAGACACCTTCAACTATGTAACGTTGACATACTTTCATGCATACATAAACAATTCTGGATGCTGTAATCCATAGAACTGAATGCTTTTAAAATATTTTGAGGCATAAACATTGATTAACAGATTTTCAGGGAGATTCAATATGAGTCAAGTCCAATTCAAAATCCAATTGGTCAAGTTTAGCGCTACCTCGTAGCACAAAACTTAACGGGGTTCTGTATGAGATCTGAATAAAAAGAGCACACAGTAATATGAATGCCATAACTAATAAAATTCCATACTGGAAAGTATTGGCAACTTTAAATAGTTTTAAGAGGTGCAATGTATTCGGTTTGAGAAGGCGCCATACAACAACCAGGAATTATTATTTTGTGCCTTGCATTCAGGCAGTGAGGTATTTCCAATATGAGACATCAGGCTGTCTACCCAATTTATTCTCTCTTCTAGTAAGATCAGAGAATCATGCTCCCCAAACAGCACATTTTGGTTGTGGTGTGTGGAATACCTTCTCCAGGTGAGTAAATATATCACAATAAACCTTTAATGATATACAATGCCAAAAAATGGGAACCAGTATGCCTCCCTTTCTTTTCACACCTCGAAATGATATCAGTCCCTGAGAATATTTTGCTCAGTCTATCAGGTGTCTAATACCAAAACATCATCAGGCTGATTTACCCAGAGCCGCTATTGCTCTGGTTATATGCTCCTTCCACGATTCAATATCACAATTGCGAAAGTGGGTAAATCCTGGGAAGGGATTTACCCACTGCGGGATTTTAACGCCAGCTATCTGAATCGCGAACGTTAGACGCGCGGGTGATTTTTGCATAACCCGCGCATACAACGCTAATATGGAGTTAAAGTCACGTTAACAGGTAGCGAACCAGTTAGCGCGACTTTAACTCCATTTACAGTATTTGCCCAGCTATGAGCCTGCATGAGTTTCTATATGTACTTTGCATATGATCTTTATAAACTAATTCTAAAGGAATCTGAATTTGTGATGTGTGTTCCTGAAGAATAAAAATACATGTCAAATCCAGTATAGTTAAATAATAAAAAGAACGTCAGCAAGTATGTGTATATGTATAGTTTATTTATAAAGCCCCATTTGGGGATGCCGCGCTGTACAATAACAAAATACAAGCAAGTCATATAATGGGGGCAAATACATAGAGTTCACTACATAAACATAAAAATTAACAGGGAGATGTAATAAAAGTTCTTATCGTTAAAAATGGTGCTAATTTTGCCCCAACCAATCAGATGTTAGCTTTCAAATGTTAAATGATATCTGATTGGCTGGGGCAACATTAGCACCAATTTAAACAATAAGAACTTTTATTGAATCTCCCTGTTTGTTCCTTATTTGCATATTGCTGAAAAGCCAGTTTCAAAGCCTGAATTCTCTTCCTATCCTATTTAATGTATTAGTGACATTCTTTTAAAAAAAGGGATTTATAACAGCTTACACTCAAGTTTGTTTTCACTTACAGCAACTGCCTTTTGTCAGGTAAAAAAAAACACTTATCCAGCCAATGTGAATTCTTTTTAACTTATTGGCCCCAGCTCCCATGCCAATCAGTGCAAGGAGAAAGAAAAACACCACCTGCTTGCAATTAAAACAGGAGCAATATTAAATCTAGAAACCCAGTACCTAAAACGTACTTTCAACCTCCCCCTTTAACTGGAAGAAAATTACAACTACTTACAACCAATCAGACCATCAGATGATTAAATGATGGTTGATAAAATAATCCCAAATCCATAGGTTTCTTTCTCTTCCAATAACTGCCATGCTTATCCATGTTCTAATCCTAACCTGCCTGGACTATTGTAATCATCTGCTTTCTTGTCTTCCTGATTTCTTGTCCTTCTCCCCTTTAGTCAATACTAAACTCTGCATGCATTGTCTTTTTTCTTTAATGAACAGAAACTTAAATATCCCCTGTGCTGCACAACTACCAGGCTCCCCATTAAACAATGTATTACTAAATCCTTCTCTGAACATTGAAATATATAAATAAATAAACAAATACATACATACATATGTACAAAAGACTCCCAGATTCTTTAGGGAGTTAAGGGAGGGAGATCAGGGGATAGCTATTAAGATGTCTCACCCAGACAGGATTCATTCTACTGGCAGCTTCATATTTGAGTAAAAAAATGTTGTTTAACTTTTAAGAGTGGAATTGTAGGTATGTTGTAAATGTTCCTAATACCAGTTTGTGACAAAATTACAGACACATAAAATAGTTTCCTGCATCTCTTTCTAATGAAACTGATAAAGGTTAGCATGGAATGTGCCTTTGTATCTTTGCCAGCAACACCTAGCTCTAGGAGGATTCTAAATGGATTCTGCCCAATATGCAAGTAGAATTCTAACATGAAATAGTAAATAGTGTACGAGAGCTGCAGAGCATCTTTCGTAAAACCCACATAGCCATCACAACTCCTTTCTTAAAGTCACACTAACCACTAGTAAATAGGTTATTGTGACTTTAAGACTAGAATTAGAGCACTGTAGCTCTCATTACAGTATATGAGGATGAATTTTTGTACATGATATATTTACCCCCCCAGCAGTGACAGTAACCCCCCCAGCAGTCACCGCAACCCCCCCCCCGCCCCCCCCACCCCCCAGCAGTAACAGTAATCCCCCCTCCTATAGTAACGCCCCCCCCCACACACAAAACAGCATAAACTCGTCAGGTTTTTATTTGTAACTAGCTCATTGATTAAATGGCATTCCCTACACTTAGCAATGTCAGTCTATTCATGGCTCCTCTGCTTTCACCGAGCAGTAAGTTAAAGGAAGGAGGAGTCTAGTCTGCAGGGAGATCTGGTAACTTTTCAGGACTTTCACGCAGAACAGATTTTCCAATGAATAGTGGTCAAAGCCGGAACTACGACATATGAAAAAAAATGTGTCACGAATTTCAGGATTTCCATGGCGCGGATGGCGGGTTTAATCCTTAGCCATGGCATGCCAGCCTGCTAATCCACCGTTCACCCATCTGTATGTGAGGATGAATTTTTGTACATGAAATATATGTATTTTTCGAGAAAATGTTTCTTTTGGTCTCAGTAACGCACTTACAATTATTTCTCATAAACTTTCTGGTTGTCTCAATTAAAGTATAATAGATTTGGGAATATTTAATTAAGGTGGCTGTCTTTTAGAGATGTAATGTGGGTTCGATTAAAACCCAGTTTGAATCGAATTTGAGGGTTTCAAAATCCCGTCAAAACTTTCGGAACTCCCGAATTTCACGAAAACCGAATTTTTGGAATTTTCGATTTTTATCGGAAGTAGATAATTATCGAAATTCGAAAGTAGACGATTTTCTAAAAATCGAAGGTAGATGATTTTCGATTTGAAAAGAAGCTCAGGAGGATACTGGATGAGGCTACAATCGATGGCAGCTTACATAGAAAGGAGGCGGATTTTCTGTGGGTGGAACATCCCACAGTCCCTATGTTTTATATGCTGCCTAAAGTACACAAAAATACAGAAAATCCACCAGGTAGGCCAATAATTGCGGGTATTGGAAGTTTGATTGAGCAAGCCTGTATTTTTGTAGACAGTTTCCTCCAACAGCACGTTCTGGCCCTTAACTCATACATTAAAGATACATCAGATTTTATATGTAGGATAAGGCATCTGACGGTAGAAGGAGAGTGCTTCCTTGCTACTTGTGATGTCGAATCACTATATACTAATATAAGACATGAGGATGGGCTAAGAGCAGTGGAATATATTTTATCCTCTGCCAGCTTAAGAGAACAGCAAAAGATGAATTTGGTTGTGAGACTCATGGAATATGTATTGCATCACAATTATTTTTTGTTTGATGGCAAGTTCTTCTTACAAGTCAAGGGGACTGCAATGGGTAGGCGTGACCCCCTTTCCATATCTGGATCAAATTGGACAAGATGATCCTATTACGTTGTAATTTGCAAATATAGACCGGATTATCGCCTTCATCCACTTACCTGTAAGTTCCAATACCAAATATTTAGTGCTTAGCGAGAAGGGATCTTCTTGATTACTGAATTTAATATATACTGGATTGGAATACCAACATACCTATCTGTATACTGCTCGACTATTGAACAGGACTAAAGCATGGATAGCCAATTGATTATATGACTTCTTGATACTTACCTTTGATACCCATAGGTACATTTGGACCTAATCACTATTAAGGATCTTTCTTTACAATTGGATTTTACCAGACTATCTATGTATACACTGTTTAAAAGGAATGGATACCAAGAATCCTGTTTGTTCACATATTTCTTTAGAAATAGCTGCAAACAGATTGATTTATAAATAGTTCCACAGAGACTGATGGGTAAAATATTATTATTATTCACAGGGATGTGAGATCGCTTATTCTCACCTCCCTGTGAATAATAGGACGCTCGGGGGACCTGGAACTTACCTTACCGCCGCTCCACTCGCAAGCCACTACTGCACAGAACAGCTGTTCTGTCCCGATTGCGCGCCCTATCTTTTGTATTGGCACGCATGCGCCTAAGATAGGGTGCAGTCGGGACAGAGCGGCTGTCAGTGAATGAGGTAAGTTAAGTTCCAGGTCCCCCGAGCATCATATTATTCACAGGGAGGTGAGATGTGGGTTATTAAAATTGTCACATTATTTTCTTTTTGTTGTGGTTCCAATTTTCATTTTATTGTCCAGTATAAAATTCTAGTTTTATACTGGGCTGTTTCTTACTGTTTATTTCAGGGATTTCCCTCCATTGTTTGTTACTATTTACAACCAATGGACTGTTGTGGGGAAACAAATTGTTATTAAACTATTACAACTGATTAAACAGATAACAGATTAATAACATAGGTAAACTATTACTCCCTTCTTCTACTCTACCCTCGACTTATACTCAAGTCAATTGGTTTTGACTCATTTTTGAGGTAAAAATTGGTACCTCGACTTATACTCGGGTCGACTTATATTCGAGTATATACGATAAAAAATATGTTGCACCAGCTGATGTGGTATGTTTTGTAATACCTGTTTAACCAATATTGAATCAGTTAGTGTGACTTAAACTCCATGGAAGAGCCCAGAGACTCTTGGTAAATTCTTGTATTATGCATCAGTGTGGAAAATCCCATTCTAATTATTTTATAAATCTACCTGTGGGTATCGATAAAGTTGAGTGATCTGAGCCATTATGTAGGTTATAGAGGACTGAAAGTGTCCAATAACTGCAATAGATTTCTGTCTTTTCTGGCAAATGTAGTTTGGTGTCACCTCTTCAGATTCCGATAAAACTTTCAGAACTTTGTCTAAAGCGATGACCTCACTAGAACAAGCATCATGGATTGTGTATCCCAGACTTATATTGGGCAAAATGTTCTCACTGGAGTTAATCTCATCAATGGCATAGATAAAGGCCAGTAGATGTTGTGTGTAATGAACTGATGGCCTGTAAGACAAAAATATATATGGGAATGATACATTGATAAGAACTTCTTGGTGACTTAATAGCATTTAATAAAACTGTAAGGGTGCATAATCAATAAAAATAATAAACCATACAAAGTTCTGTGCATAACTGCTAAAACTAAATTTGCAATATCATGTAGATAAATAGCAGCCTGAGAGATAAGAGAAAATGCAAATACCTCACCCATAAGTGGGCACTGAAGAGTTTCTTTAACCCATTTGCTATACCTTCCCTCACAACTGGGAGTACATCAGGTAGTTATCCTCAGAGCCGGATTAAGACTAAATGGGGCACAAAGCACAAGTCAGATTTGTGGGGGCCCCCTAACGTTCCATTACACCAATATCACTATTGTAACTGTCATGTTATTCACAAAGTAAGGTAACACCAGCACATATCCCTGGTAGCACCAGCACTTCCCCTCTGGTACCACCACCACATACACCCCTGGCACCACCAGTACATCACCCCTGGCACCACCAGCACATCCCCTTTGGCACCACCAGAATATCTCCCTAGCACCGCAAGCACATCCCCTCTGGCACAACCAGCACATCCCCTCTGGCACCACCAGCACATCCACTCTGGCACCACCAGCACATCCCCCTGGCACCACCAGCACCTCTCCCTGGCTTCACAAGCACATTCCCACTGGCAACACCAGCACATCCCCTCTGGCACCACCAGCACTCCACCAGGATATGCAGGTATAGTGCCAGGGGTGTGCTGGTGGTGACAAGGGTGTGTGCTGGTGGTGCCAGGGGGATGTGCTGGTGGTGCCAAGGGGGATGTGCTGGTAGTGTCAGGGGTGTGTGTGTGTGCTGGTGGTGCCAGGGGTTGACCCCCTGGGTTGCTGTTCCTGGTCCCCTCAGTAAAAGGGAAAGTTTGGACTCACACTATTAGGCCAGTCAATCCTACTGCCCAGCCTGACAGTACCTGCCACTATGCCACTTCTGTGGAGCCCTTGCACGAGCACTTCTCCTTGCATCTGCCAGCCTCAAAAATGTCCCAAACAAGTGCCATGCTGTAAACGAAGTACTAGATGAGTCTTTGCAGACATGCATGTATGTGCTGACGCAATGTCCATTTGAATAACCATTTAAGGCTGCCTGGATCAATTGGGTGTGATCAATTTTGGGTGTGCTACAAGGAGACACACTGTAAAGCACCCCCCATTGGCATAAAACTTTTGTTTAGGCAGAGTAGTAGGTACCTATCTCTGTCTGTCAAGAGGGACTCTGTGGCTGAGATGGGTTGGATATCCGATGATTCTTTGTGCCTCCTCTCCTGTGCACCAGTTCCAGCCCAGGCGGCAGTGCAGCCAGAAAGACTTGCGCACCCCCATGGCCACGTGACCACGCAGGTGCAGCGTGCTGACACCGGAGCAGTAACCAGCAATGACAGCTTACTGTTGTCTACTGATTGGAAGTCCGGGCCTGGTAATTATTTAAAAGTAAATGCCCAAAATTTGAGCTATACATACGGGCCCCTTGGCATCTGGGCCCCAGGCACTTGCCTCGGGTGCCTTATCTATAACCTCCAAGCTAGTGCTTTACTCTGGTCCCACTGATTCAAAAGAAATTGCCTACCAATTTGCCTACCAATGCAAGATAATTTGCACAGGCACTAAAAAGGAATTCTTTGCCCCAAGATACACGCAATGGAAAATTGCCTCCTGTCATTCTCCTAAACCAATATAATTATGTTTTCGAATCTGACCATTTCAGACCCGGCTCTGTAAATTAATTTTTTCTATGATTAGAAAATCGAGGTCACGTGTGTGGTGCGATCGAAACTTACGTTTGGAGGCCAAGGAAGCAGTATGAGCCAGGAGATCAACAAGTTTTAAACAATAAAGGTAGGCTGGGGGGGGGGGTAGAATAACATTTTTTAGTCCAACTTTAGTTTTAAAGCCACAGCTTGACACTAACCTAATTTTTTTTTTTTTATGGTGTACATATCCTTTAACTTTGCGTGACAGTTCAGAGGAGGGGGTTTTACAATGTCTGTTTGTGTCCATAAATATAGGGTACCAAATTATTCAGGAAACATAGGAGGTTTAGTGAATATTCTTTAGATTTTTTTTTACTTAATATGGGGATTAGGGTGAGAAATGTAACTAGCAGGTTTTTTTTCTTTTCTTCATTTTTAGGAAAACTGTGAACTGTGTTTTAACTTTTCATATATGTAGTGAAGTATGGTACTACAATGTACTGTAGTTCAATATGTGATTTCCCATAAATATATATAGTTTGTTGGGGTATTTTAGAGGTAAATTGGTGATTAGTTTGAAAAGCTGGAAACTGTTACATTAGAGAGATGGCTGACATATTTAGCCCTTATGATTTGCCCTAATATGAGTCTATTTTTAGCTACTGTATGTCTCTGTCTAACACATGCAAATGAGGTCTAAAGTAAGCTATTACACAGTCTTTCCTCTGTATTAGAGTATCTCTATGCTGGTTATTCTGCCCTCAGACAAACAATGCAATACCATAGAAAACTAGAAATTAAAGTATAAGCTTTAAATTTGGCTTGGACGACTGTATCAGTAGGTGTGTGTACCTGTGTCTGTGGGGTAAGGGGTATGCTTTTGTGTTTATGACTAAAAAATTATTGATCAACATTGTTTTTTTGATTATAGTGGCCCTATAATTATGGCTACCAGGTTGGGGTGTGGGGGTATGTATTTTTGCATTTATGACTATAAAACTAACTTTTTTTGATGAGTGATCAAAATTAGTATATTTACTATAGTTACCCTTTAATTCAGGCTGCCACGGCCAACCTGTTCATGGCCAAACTGGAGAAGGATTTCCTATTCCCCTGTAACACTAAATTAATGACTTACTTTCGCTACATAGATGATATCGTCATAATCTGGAAGAAGTGCTCTCCTTTTATAGGAATAACATCTCCTTCCACCCTACCATTAAACTTAAACTTGACTACTCTAAAAATCAAATCAACTTTCTGGACACCACAATTAAAATACAAGGGAACACCCTAGTGACCTCAATATACCGCAAACCAACAGACAGATGCGCTTACCTTAGGAATGACAGCTTCCACCCCAAACACTCCAGAAAATCGTCATTTTCAGCCAAGCGATACATTACCATCTTATCTGTTCAGACCAAATAGAGAGGAATGAACACTTTCAGCAACTCTGCAGTGAGTTCATTAAACAGGGATACAATCCCAAAACAAAGGACAAGGAAATCCAAAGGGCCATATCAGACACAAACTACTGAGATACAAACAGAAAGAAAACCGCAACCGGGTTCCCCTTGTGGTCAGTTACAATCCACACCTGGAGATTTTATGCCAAATCATAAAAGAACTCCAGTTCACTCTACAAAGGGATAAAAGATTAAAAAACATATTTCCAGTACCTCCACTTCTGGCTAGAGATGGCTGAACTTTCGAATGTTCGGTCCGTTTTCGAACTATATGGAAAGTTCGAAAAACGGACCCATTAAAGTCAATGGGAGTCAAATAGTTTGAAAAGTTCTAATGAAATACAAATAAAATATTAATGGTAACTTAATGTAAATGGCTGTGGGACCTGGGAAATGGTCTGGGGAACATGTTCCAATATCCAGGACATTCGAAAAATCTATTTTATTCTCACTGGCGCTATTTTCGAGCTCTCGCGTTCGAACATTCGATGTTTGCGCCTTGGTATCATGTACATTTTACTCGCGGATTCGATGTTCGCGCTTAGGTATCATGTACATTTTACTCGCGGATTCGATGCTCGCATATAGGCTTTAATGGACACTTTACTCACGGATTCGATGTTCGCGCCTAGATACCATGGAATTTTACTCGCAGATTGTGGGGAATTATAGAACACATGGAAAGAAAGAAAAAAAGTTCATTTTCCCACTATAGATGCCCTTTAAAGGGCACTATTCTCACATTTTTATAGCAATCGACTTTACACCTTCACTACTGTTTTCCCACCCCCCTCAGTCTGCATTTGTACCTGATCACTAGAGATGTTCGAAACTGATGAGTTTCGTCCCGTTTTCGAATTTTCGAATTTACAGTTAAATTCGAAAATTCGAAAATGGACCCATAGAAGTCTATGGGAGAAAAAATGTTAAAAGTTTCTATCAATTTGAAGGGTGAAATAGTAATAGTAGGTTACTGTAAATAACACAGGGACCCGGGGAATGGTCTGGGGAACCCGTAAATATAAGTAAAATTCATTTAAAATCTATCTTTCCTCACAATCGGGCTGTTTTCGAGCTTTCGCAGGCTATTTTCGAGGGTACGAAATCAAATACGAGGGTTACCGAAATCAGCTTGTACATTCGAGGGTTGGCGAAATCGGCACATACATTCAAGGGTTGCCAAAATCATTTACTTTCGATTTCGATAATCATCTACTTTCGATTTCGATAATTATCGAATTTTCGATAAAAATCGAAAACTCGGAAAATTCGAGTTTCGAAAAATATACATCCCTACTGATTACCTGTTTGATTTATCTTTAGTGTTTGATGTTTACTGTTCCTATGTGTATATAAGTTTGTTATTTCTCAGTTTCTTTTGTAACATCTAGTCTGATGAAGGGGGCTTAGGACTCCCAAAAACTTGCTATAATTTTTTTGGTGTTGCTAGTTAGCCAATAAAAGGTATCACAGTTCTACTTTTCTTCTCTTGTTTATGGCTAACAAGGTACAAACCTCTATGCTATATATAAATCTGTTTTTAAAAAGTGGACTCTTTAAATCGGATTTTATGACCTTCAGACTTTTTCGAATTGATGAGGATTTTAACATTTTCAAACTGTATAGAAATTGAGGAAATGATCCAGCAACATGTCCCAAATTCACTAATAACAACTATTTTTAAAAGTGCTAAGGTTGACAGGGGCCTTGTAAAGTGTTATCCTTTCACCTACGCTCCTCAACCATGGTGGCAAACTGGTGTGACCCTACTCTAACTTACTGCTGCTGTGAAGCGATACTCTTTTGTGCCTGCTTTCTACTATATGATTTAAAACTGCTTGGGAGAGAAGCCATTGTGGTATGGGATATGTCCAGAGGGGCCAAGCCTATCTGACTCCTCAAAAATGCTGACAAACTGCAGTGAGCCTACTATAACTCAATGGTACTAATGCTATAATGTGTTACCCATTGCCTGCTTATGTACATTGCAAAAATAAAGATTAATGGGGAATTTCAGTGGAAATACATGTAATTTTAAGGGAAAAGGTGCAGTATTTTTCCATCCTAATGACTTTTACCTGTCTATTCAGCATTTTGTCTGTGTATAAATAAATCCTTTGCAAATACTGACTTACTGCATGACCCCTAATAAAGACGATTATGGTCTTGCCCTTGACCAAGAGCCTGAGCATGTTTTACCCATCCAACTGCCAATCAGTAGATTAGTTAGGAACATTCTACGTTAGTGTGCATTCTGGGAAGTAGAAGGACCGTTACTGAACCTGAAATGTCAGCTCACTAATGTCAACAGCAGGGAATAGCAAGGGGAATAAATTGAACTGATTTTTTTTTTTCAGATGGAAGAGAATCTAAAGAATAACTAGGTATGCATAATTCTAGAAATATATAATTATCGAATTTCGAATGCGGAAGCTCTATAGTATCAAACCTAAAAAGAGCCCCCCAAGAATCCTAAAAAGCACTTAAGCCCTTGAAGCCAAAAATAAGCTAGATACAATAGAAAATTTATTAAACATATACATATCTATAAAAACACCGGGTGTCCCCGATATAGAACACCACACATGACCAGTAGATATGGTCGAACTATTGAAAGTTCGGTCCGTTTTCGAACTATTGTAAAAGTTCGAAAGTTCGAAAGTTCGAAAACGGACCCATTAAAGTCTATGGAAGGCAAATAGTTCGAAAAGTTCGAGTCAAATACAACTAAAATATGAATGGTAACTTAATGTAAATGGCTGTGGAACCTGGGAAATGGTCTGGGGAGCATGTTCCAATATCCAGGACTTTTGTAAAATCAATTTTACTCTCATGCGCGCTACTTTCGAGCTTTCGCGTTCGAACGTTCGAGGTAACATGGACATTTTACTCGCAGATTCGATGCTCGCGTATAGGCTGTAATGGAGACTTTACTCGCAGATTCGATGTTCGCGCCTAGATACCATGTACATTTTACTCGCGGATTCGAATGGTCGAACGTTCGAACATTCGATAAATCATCGAAAGTCCGGGAAATATCGAAAGTCCGCGTCCGAGATAGTTCGAGAAGTCCAGGTCCGTTCGAACTCGAACAGTTCGGTTCGAGTTCGAGTTCTATGCCATCCCTAATGACCAGTTCTGATCCTCTAAAATGAAAATCCACACAATAACATAGTCTCGAAAAAAGTTCTATGAGATCCACCCAGGGTAAAACCATAAGTAACAATTAACACATTGCATACTAGGCTAATTTTAAAGGTCGTGTTAACCCCCCTAAGTACATACACTTCTGTAGGCAACCCAAGTTTTCTTCTTCCAGGTTGTCTGCCTTATGGTTTCTCTGGATAGCAGCAGTCAGTTATAGCCATTACAGCTGCCATCACAATGAGTAATAGACAGCTATTCCTTAAGCTGCCTCATTTGCATATTTGTGAGCTTGTATAGCTATAACAGGAGACAGCAACATTTTAGAAAGGCAGAGGAATGTCAGGCTGCATACTAGGTAAGTGGTGTAGGTAAGATACATTTTAGGCCTATTTGAAGGGCATATGCACCCCATGCCTGTGTAAGTAGAATATAGAAGACATTTTGCTAAAATATATAGCAAAGAACTGCTAAACATTATTTACTGGGGCCCTAGGCTGTCTCACCACCCAATCTTTTACTGATGCAGCAGCTGGTGCAGCCACATATTAAAGAGAGTGAATGGTGGTGGATATCTGAGCCTGTGGAATGAAATGTGTGGCTGTCTGGGTATTTTGCAAGTTTTGCTCTAAATAAGCTCTGTGGTGCAGCAACATCTGTGTATTCATTGATTCATGGTGCTTCTGTTATAACCAACTTGTTACACTTTAGTCCCCTGAAAAGACCCAGAAGTAATTCAAAGACCCATCTGTAAAGTAGAGTTGATCCAGGGATATTTCTGATTGCCACTTGGAGTCAAGTAAAAAGCGAATTGTCTTCAAGAACTAAACTTTAAGTCCAGTGGATCTAACTGAATACCAAAGATATTACAGGGGATCTTTAGAAGTTAAAAGACAACTGTACTGTTCAAACTTTGCCCCCCCCCTCTCCTAGTTGGGGATCAATCGAACAGGACATCTATCTATTGTGGAAACCCATTCAACTGCAGCTCAAAATCTTTTCTAAAGCTACTTTAAGACAAACTGTTTGTCAGTCTAGTCATGTTTTACTTGCAGTTCCAGGTGTTTTCTGCTAGAAAAACATTGCATTTTCCTAGCTGCAATGCTAAGAACTCGCCAGCAAAAAGGTGGCTAGAACGATTAACAGTCGTCAATCCGAAAGTTGCCTAATGTGTCCATTTTAATAGACACTAGACAGCAACAATTTTCTAAAATCCAGTTTTATTAATAAAGGCCCCTGATGTAAAAAATAAAAGTTCTTACAAATACGAACACCTTTCAAATGCAGGTGTTACTTGCCTCGTTCCTGCCATTCAGTAACTCATGCTTAGTGAGGACTGCATTGTGCGAATTTGGAAGGAAGAGGAGCACGGAAGGTAAGTATTACATCGGGCTGTTAGTATTTTCCACATCACACGTAATTCTAATTCTCTATGAGTACAGAATTATTTATCTATAATGTTCCTAGTTAATGTGAACATGGGATGTTATATATATATAATTAGCTATATATAAGTTTTTGTGTATACAAGTTGTATTTTTGTAGTGTTATTCTGTATTAGAATCAAGTTGTTCTGTTTACTGGTTAAGGACAAAAGAAAAATCAATAACACAAGAGAAAAATAAATGCAAATTTATATTGACAAGAAAAAGAGAAGAAATACTTACAGAGAGCATTCTGGGGTAGATGGAGGTAACACATATTTATTAGGAATCTTTTCTCCAATTATATGAAATATGTTTAAAAGGAATATATTTAAGATTCCAGTAATAATGATATCCCCATCAACAGAATAAGGTATCTGTCGTTTAACATAGTGATTTCTGTTTAATACACAGCCTTTTGTGTTGCTGATAAATTCTCCTGAAGAAGCAGCATTTACCTTTATTAACACCAGTAATGGTACCTGCAAAATAAGAAGCACAAGGTATATGACAGGTAACCTAGAACAACAGCCCAACATTTTCTCTCTTAAAATATGTTCTATCTTGTATCAAAAAAAATTCTCAAAGATGAGATCCTCAATGACCTACTGTGTACGGAGCAGTTAATAGCTCCTTTTATACTGTACGTGTTTGTTCATATTTTAGTGTTTGGTTGTTTTTTGTTTGTCATAGTTTATTTTTCTTGAGGCTGGATAAGGAATAATTACCAACATAATTACAGGAGTAGACTTAGTAACTGATTAAAGATAACAATAAAACCAATTAACTACTTTTCTACAAATTTTATCTAAAGAAGATACTGAGTAAAATCATGGATTAACTAGACTATACCAATGCAACCACAAGCTTTTAGACATTTTCTTCATTTACCTGAGGCAGATGCTGCAATCTTACCTGGCTTTTTCAGCCTTGGTCAGCATGGACTTTCTACTCTCTTTTTAGTTGCTGAAGCTTCCCAAGATCATGCCTGTACTGGATCTGCCCTTGGGAGGATGTCAGTTTGTATGTAGTGGTTTCTCGTGTGCTTCTGGATATCCAGGGCATTCAGATGGTGTCCACCTGCTTTATGCTATTTGGTAGAACTTTCAGATTTTTTCTCTGACTGTACCTTTCTAGGTCCTGATGTCTGTGGAGAAGTGGCTTCTCTATGGTAAACATGTGCATTACATCATTCTGGTCATGTGTATTTTATCACCGGCCCTGTTCATAGAATTTTTGAATTATACATTTTTTTTCACTTTGCAGGGTTTTTCTTGCCCCATAGTTGTTTATTTAAAGGGGGAACCAGCCACCATGGGTTACATCCCACCACCAAGAGCAGACACTCGTCCCCTGGGACTATACCCCTACTCATAAAAAAGGCTATTTTCAGTTACTTTAAGTGTCCACTTCAAAAGTGGAACTTCCTAATGAGGACTCTGCAAGATCTTCATAAAGTCAGTGGATCTTCAGACCTCTCAACAACGCTCTATGTGGAAAAGCATGTTACTGTAAGTGGATATCTCCTCCGTCGTGCTGCAGGGGGACACAAATTTAGGCTAATTATATGTAGACCCCCTCGACTCTACAGCAGGGAATCTGCGGCATTAGGCCCTGTCTCATTGGGTCTAACAATTGAAGGATTTTTCCTTCCTGCTGGTGGCAGCTTTCTACTAATGCTGGCCATTCTTTCTAGTGCGTCGTCTGGTGCTATCTGCATTCTGTAAGCATTACCTTACTTTTCTATGCTTTTTCAGGGGGATTGTGCCCACTGTTTCTAGGGACTATGCCTCCATTTTACTTTGCAGGGGAATTGTTCCTCAGGTCTTGAGAGGAATTTTTCTTTTTCTGATGGACCTTTAAAAATAATGAGTCCAGCAACATTTTAATGCGGCCATTTACTGTTACTTTGTCCTTCTGTGGCAGTTACAGCTGAATCCCAAATAAGCCCTTACTGCTCTACCTTTCACCATAGCTCAAGCAACCCCAGCAGAGGGCTCCAAATGGGTCCCATGCACAGGTCATGGATTTCTGGTCTCATTCTAAAAGGGTATTAATTTCTTTGAATAAGATAATATTTTATTTGTGTGTGTGTTTGTGTGTTTTTTTTTTTTTAATGTTTTGGTTGCTTTGGAATGTCTCTTTTAAATTTTGGATCCCATGTGTGTCAATAGTTTAACACCTTTCGTTGTTGTGCTTTAACCCTTTAAGTGCCAGCAGAATTTCACTTTTTTTCAGTGCCAGCAGAATTTTCAGTATTTTGCTCTCAATCGGTTTAGACTAATTTTACATCAGGAAACCCCCTGCAAATAGGGAATATTATACATTGTTATTTTAAGCTCAAAGTGTACTTTAACAAGATAACAACATTTTGTAAACTTTTCTGGAGATTTTGCTGGATTTTTGGACCCCGGATTTTTTAAATTTTCTGTGAAATTCGGGAAAATCGAAAATAGACAATTTTCGAAAATCAAAAGTAGATGATTTCTGAAAATCAAAAATCGAAAATAGATGATTTTTGGTTTTCAAAAATCAAAAGTAGATGATTTCCGAAAATTGAAAAACGAAAGTAGACGATTTTCGAAAATCAATACTAGAATTTTGGAACTTTCGAACTTTCCAAAAATTATAAAAATTTGAAAACAGACCGAAACTCAACAGTTTTAGCAGTGTACACTGCGACATGGCCACCAACTAACTCCAAATGGGACGTATACATAAGTGTAATTGCAAGAAAAGAAATCAAAGTGCTCTGTAAATAGTACAGCCTCCACTTTTTAAATGGAAACACCCATCAAACTTGAAAATTACAAACTATATATTTAGTAATCTACACACCTACAGCTATATTACCGTGACATTCTTTATTACATTTTACAAGAATTCCAAGTTCCAAGATTTGTAGAACTCCACGATTTTAGGATTTTTTTTTTTGAAAATATGAAAGAAAACTATGCTTGTTTCAAAAAACACCCTATCCCTGTCTGCTTTAAACCGAACAACACACTGAGGCAGCAATTGGTACATCCGAAAGACCATCAAGATCATATTTGCAGTGCAGTGCAGTGAAGAGTGCTCTGATTTGTATGTGGGGGAATGCAAACTGCAACTGCTCCAATGCATGGCCCAGCACAGAAGAACCAATTCCTTGGGTCAGGACTCAGCCGTGTACCTGCATCTTAAGGATAAAGGACATACCTTTGAAGATAATAATGTCAACATCTTGGCAAAGTAACGTGACTGTTTCAAGAGAGGTGATAAGGAGGCCATTTATGTGAAAATAAAGAAACCAAGCCGAAATAGAGGTGGGGGGTTCGACACCAACTGTCTGCCATGTACAATGCTGTTTTGACACCTTATCCTGGGCGTTCCTATAACACCTCTTAGCCACTATGCAATCACGCCATTAACACCAGGCTGTGATATGCAAATTGGGATTCTTGTACAAGTCATTCTGAATTATGAAAGCCAGTTGGATGACTAGCGAAACGTCTTCAAGAACTAAACTTCAAGTCCAGTTGATCTAATTGAATACAACAGATATAAGATGATTTAAAGTTAGAAACTTACCTAAACCCGCTTGACAAGTAAACCCCCCCCCCTATTAAATGTCAATCTCACACATGTCCTGCATGAATCAAACAGCATGCCATATGCATGGGTGTACAGAGAGACCTAACTCCAAAATGGGATGTAAGAAGTGTATTTACAAGTAATCTAACTGCTCTGTAATTTGTACAGCCTAAAATTATAATGGAAAGCACTCCCTGAAGATATTTTTATAACTAGGTCAGTTCAGATAACTTACCCTTTGAAATACTTCATTATCCATATCATTAAGGTAGTGCCCGTGGTCGCATTACCATTAGAGATGGGATCCGGGTCCAAAATCCGAATGATCCATCTGGAGCATCCGGATTTTGGGACTTGGGGGCCTATTTTCGATTATTATCAAATGTTCAAGGCTATTTTCGAGGATTATCGAAAATATTATTATTGAACATTTGATAATCGGAAACCTGAACGTAGTCTCCGGTCGTATTTTGGAGGATTATCGAACATTCAAGGTTATTTTCGATAATCCTTAAAAATAGCCTCGAACATTCGATAATAATCAAATTTCATTCCATTTTCGTATTTTCAGATCTTCGGGATTTTCCCGAGATCCGGGAATACTAAAATGGAATGAAACTGATTGGCCTTTGGCCTTGATGTCACCATAATGCCCATGACTGGCAGCCATTACCAGGAAGAAGAGGAGGATGCATCTAGGAATCCACTGTGTGTAAGATCCTATAACTCATTGTGGGAGCATCCGAGTTTCGGCCATCTTTAATTAACATTGCTGGCGCAGTATCATCACTATTTTTTATCTGGTGATCACCCTGATCACTTTCATGCAAGCAGAGAGCCATGTGTGAATGCTGCGAGAAAGAGGCTTTGTAATTACAGATCAAGAGAGTTTCTTTAAAAAGCTAATAGAGCAGTTGGGGGTGGGAGAGGGAGCCCTAAACTACAGCAAGTTTTCAAAAAAGTGGTGGACATGCCCTTTAAGATCCATAAGAATAAGGAGGAACCTCCAGGGAGGCCCATCATTTCGGGGATTTGGGAACCCACAGAAGGAGCCAGCAAGTACACAAACTATATCTTAAGGCCATTCTTTCCAACTATTACCATCCTATGTGAAGAATACGGGGGATGTTCTTAGGAAGATTAAAGGCATTAAAGTACCAGCAGGTACGTTTTTGGTAACAATGGATGTTAAAGGTCTGTACCGATCTAAAAGACATTCTATATGCTTGAAGGCGATAAGATACTTCATGACTATGTAAACTGTTGGAATTAATTCTGTTCAACAATTTCTTTGTTTTTGACGGTGATTTTTATCCCCAACAACAAGAGGCTGTGAGGAACATGACTTAATGCTCTTTTGTTAATAGTTATGAGGTGTGGCGGAATGGAGGTGTATCTTTGTTTATAACAGGGTTTATCTGGTTTACTGGATAAAAATGGTTAGAGTGATGATACGGTGCCAGCAATGGTAATGGGCACGACCATGGGCACTACCTTCATGATATGGATAATATTTCAAAGGGTAAGTTATCTGAACTGACTTAGTTATAAGAATATCTTCAGTGAATGGTTTCCGTTATAATTTCACTCTTATCTAAACCTCTAGGGGGTTTAAAACTTGTTGTAAATTGGAACAACCCACTGTTTTTAAAGGAAATACCCCCCAAACTTTAAAATACCCCCTACAAACTATATACTATTGTAATCTAGACACCTTCAACTATGTAACGTTGACATACTTTCATGCATACATAAACAATTCTGGATGCTGTAATCCATAGAACTGAATGCTTTTAAAATATTTTGAGGCATAAACATTGATTAACAGATTTTCAGGGAGATTCAATATGAGTCAAGTCCAATTCAAAATCCAATTGGTCAAGTTTAGCGCTACCTCGTAGCACAAAACTTAACGGGGTTCTGTATGAGATCTGAATAAAAAGAGCACACAGTAATATGAATGCCATAACTAATAAAATTCCATACTGGAAAGTATTGGCAACTTTAAATAGTTTTAAGAGGTGCAATGTATTCGGTTTGAGAAGGCGCCATACAACAACCAGGAATTATTATTTTGTGCCTTGCATTCAGGCAGTGAGGTATTTCCAATATGAGACATCAGGCTGTCTACCCAATTTATTCTCTCTTCTAGTAAGATCAGAGAATCATGCTCCCCAAACAGCACATTTTGGTTGTGGTGTGTGGAATACCTTCTCCAGGTGAGTAAATATATCACAATAAACCTTTAATGATATACAATGCCAAAAAATGGGAACCAGTATGCCTCCCTTTCTTTTCACACCTCGAAATGATATCAGTCCCTGAGAATATTTTGCTCAGTCTATCAGGTGTCTAATACCAAAACATCATCAGGCTGATTTACCCAGAGCCGCTATTGCTCTGGTTATATGCTCCTTCCACGATTCAATATCACAATTGCGAAAGTGGGTAAATCCTGGGAAGGGATTTACCCACTGCGGGATTTTAACGCCAGCTATCTGAATCGCGAACGTTAGACGCGCGGGTGATTTTTGCATAACCCGCGCATACAACGCTAATATGGAGTTAAAGTCACGTTAACAGGTAGCGAACCAGTTAGCGCGACTTTAACTCCATTTACAGTATTTGCCCAGCTATGAGCCTGCATGAGTTTCTATATGTACTTTGCATATGATCTTTATAAACTAATTCTAAAGGAATCTGAATTTGTGATGTGTGTTCCTGAAGAATAAAAATACATGTCAAATCCAGTATAGTTAAATAATAAAAAGAACGTCAGCAAGTATGTGTATATGTATAGTTTATTTATAAAGCCCCATTTGGGGATGCCGCGCTGTACAATAACAAAATACAAGCAAGTCATATAATGGGGGCAAATACATAGAGTTCACTACATAAACATAAAAATTAACAGGGAGATGTAATAAAAGTTCTTATCGTTAAAAATGGTGCTAATTTTGCCCCAACCAATCAGATGTTAGCTTTCAAATGTTAAATGATATCTGATTGGCTGGGGCAACATTAGCACCAATTTAAACAATAAGAACTTTTATTGAATCTCCCTGTTTGTTCCTTATTTGCATATTGCTGAAAAGCCAGTTTCAAAGCCTGAATTCTCTTCCTATCCTATTTAATGTATTAGTGACATTCTTTTAAAAAAAGGGATTTATAACAGCTTACACTCAAGTTTGTTTTCACTTACAGCAACTGCCTTTTGTCAGGTAAAAAAAAACACTTATCCAGCCAATGTGAATTCTTTTTAACTTATTGGCCCCAGCTCCCATGCCAATCAGTGCAAGGAGAAAGAAAAACACCACCTGCTTGCAATTAAAACAGGAGCAATATTAAATCTAGAAACCCAGTACCTAAAACGTACTTTCAACCTCCCCCTTTAACTGGAAGAAAATTACAACTACTTACAACCAATCAGACCATCAGATGATTAAATGATGGTTGATAAAATAATCCCAAATCCATAGGTTTCTTTCTCTTCCAATAACTGCCATGCTTATCCATGTTCTAATCCTAACCTGCCTGGACTATTGTAATCATCTGCTTTCTTGTCTTCCTGCTTTCTTGTCCTTCTCCCCTTTAGTCAATACTAAACTCTGCATGCATTGTCTTTTTTCTTTAATGAACAGAAACTTAAATATCCCCTGTGCTGCACAACTACCAGGCTCCCCATTAAACAATGTATTACTAAATCCTTCTCTGAACATTGAAATATATAAATAAATAAACAAATACATACATACATATGTACAAAAGACTCCCAGATTCTTTAGGGAGTTAAGGGAGGGAGATCAGGGGATAGCTATTAAGATGTCTCACCCAGACAGGATTCATTCTACTGGCAGCTTCATATTTGAGTAAAAAAATGTTGTTTAACTTTTAAGAGTGGAATTGTAGGTATGTTGTAAATGTTCCTAATACCAGTTTGTGACAAAATTACAGACACATAAAATAGTTTCCTGCATCTCTTTCTAATGAAACTGATAAAGGTTAGCATGGAATGTGCCTTTGTATCTTTGCCAGCAACACCTAGCTCTAGGAGGATTCTAAATGGATTCTGCCCAATATGCAAGTAGAATTCTAACATGAAATAGTAAATAGTGTACGAGAGCTGCAGAGCATCTTTCGTAAAACCCACATAGCCATCACAACTCCTTTCTTAAAGTCACACTAACCACTAGTAAATAGGTTATTGTGACTTTAAGACTAGAATTAGAGCACTGTAGCTCTCATTACAGTATATGAGGATGAATTTTTGTACATGATATATTTACCCCCCCAGCAGTGACAGTAACCCCCCCAGCAGTGACAGTAACCCCCCCAGAAGTGACAGTAACCCCCCAGCAGTAACAGTAATCCCCCCTCCTATAGTAACGCCCCCCCCCACACACAAAACAGCATAAACTCGTCAGGTTTTTATTTGTAACTAGCTCATTGATTAAATGGCATTCCCTACACTTAGCAATGTCAGTCTATTCATGGCTCCTCTGCTTTCACCGAGCAGTAAGTTAAAGGAAGGAGGAGTCTAGTCTGCAGGGAGATCTGGTAACTTTTCAGGACTTTCACGCAGAACAGATTTTCCAATGAATAGTGGTCAAAGCCGGAACTACGACATATGAAAAAAAATGTGTCACGAATTTCAGGATTTCCATGGCGCGGATGGCGGGTTTAATCCTTAGCCATGGCATGCCAGCCTGCTAATCCACCGTTCACCCATCTGTATGTGAGGATGAATTTTTGTACATGAAATATATGTATTTTTCGAGAAAATGTTTCTTTTGGTCTCAGTAACGCACTTACAATTATTTCTCATAAACTTTCTGGTTGTCTCAATTAAAGTATAATAGATTTGGGAATATTTAATTAAGGTGGCTGTCTTTTAGAGATGTAATGTGGGTTCGATTAAAACCCAGTTTGAATCGAATTTGAGGGTTTCAAAATCCCGTCAAAACTTTCGGAACTCCCGAATTTCACGAAAACCGAATTTTTAGAGTAAGTATAGTATGTGATACTATATGATAGTATTACATACTATACTTACTATAACTTCTTGTATGCTTGAAATTTCTTGCTCGAAACTTCTCGAAAATTCGAACATGGCTCGAAAATAGAATGCGGAAGCTGAAAAAACAATGCAATTGTGAGGAAAGTATTTTTTTTTATGTTTTGGATATATGTACGTGTTCCCCAGACCATTTCCCAGGTCCCAGAGCCATGTACAATAACTTTCCATTGCTCCATATATTGCTCCAGTGGCACTGGGAATTGCCTTTGGCGGGGGTCCCGCAGCCCGCACCAGGACCCCCAGTGAGCGGCTATTAAAAGAGCCCTTGGATGGCGTCTGCTTTCTTCCAGCCCCGGTGACACAAACTCTGCTGAGGCCGCCGACCCCCGAGAGGTACCCCTGTTGCTGCCAGGGGCAGGCGCCGGCGACCTCAATGAGGCCGATGTTGCCGGCGTCTTGATATGTCGCAACGTCTTTAGGCTGGCGACACCAACCCCACTGAGGTCGCCGATGCCACTGGCACCGCCAGCCTTAGCAGAGCCGATGCTGCCAGCTGCTTCTTTCTTCAGCCATCCACTTCGATGGCATCTGAGGTCCGCGGCAGAGTGCACCTCTTTATATAGGTTTGCAGAAAACCCAAATCTGTTTCTGATTGGTTGTGGGTTATTAAAATTGTCACATTATTTTCTTTTTGTTGTGGTTCCAATTTTCATTTTATTGTCCAGTATAAAATTCTAGTTTTATACTGGGCTGTTTCTTACTGTTTATTTCAGGGATTTCCCTCCATTGTTTGTTACTATTTACAACCAATGGACTGTTGTGGGGAAACAAATTGTTATTAAACTATTACAACTGATTAAACAGATAACAGATTAATAACATAGGTAAACTATTACTCCCTTCTTCTACTCTACCCTCGACTTATACTCAAGTCAATTGGTTTTGACTCATTTTTGAGGTAAAAATTGGTACCTCGACTTATACTCGGGTCGACTTATATTCGAGTATATACGATAAAAAATATGTTGCACCAGCTGATGTGGTATGTTTTGTAATACCTGTTTAACCAATATTGAATCAGTTAGTGTGACTTAAACTCCATGGAAGAGCCCAGAGACTCTTGGTAAATTCTTGTATTATGCATCAGTGTGGAAAATCCCATTCTAATTATTTTATAAATCTACCTGTGGGTATCGATAAAGTTGAGTGATCTGAGCCATTATGTAGGTTATAGAGGACTGAAAGTGTCCAATAACTGCAATAGATTTCTGTCTTTTCTGGCAAATGTAGTTTGGTGTCACCTCTTCAGATTCCGATAAAACTTTCAGAACTTTGTCTAAAGCGATGACCTCACTAGAACAAGCATCATGGATTGTGTATCCCAGACTTATATTGGGCAAAATGTTCTCACTGGAGTTAATCTCATCAATGGCATAGATAAAGGCCAGTAGATGTTGTGTGTAATGAACTGATGGCCTGTAAGACAAAAATATATATGGGAATGATACATTGATAAGAACTTCTTGGTGACTTAATAGCATTTAATAAAACTGTAAGGGTGCATAATCAATAAAAATAATAAACCATACAAAGTTCTGTGCATAACTGCTAAAACTAAATTTGCAATATCATGTAGATAAATAGCAGCCTGAGAGATAAGAGAAAATGCAAATACCTCACCCATAAGTGGGCACTGAAGAGTTTCTTTAACCCATTTGCTATACCTTCCCTCACAACTGGGAGTACATCAGGTAGTTATCCTCAGAGCCGGATTAAGACTAAATGGGGCACAAAGCACAAGTCAGATTTGTGGGGGCCCCCTAACGTTCCATTACACCAATATCACTATTGTAACTGTCATGTTATTCACAAAGTAAGGTAACACCAGCACATATCCCTGGTAGCACCAGCACTTCCCCTCTGGTACCACCACCACATACACCCCTGGCACCACCAGTACATCACCCCTGGCACCACCAGCACATCCCCTTTGGCACCACCAGAATATCTCCCTAGCACCGCAAGCACATCCCCTCTGGCACAACCAGCACATCCCCTCTGGCACCACCAGCACATCCACTCTGGCACCACCAGCACATCCCCCTGGCACCACCAGCACCTCTCCCTGGCTTCACAAGCACATTCCCACTGGCAACACCAGCACATCCCCTCTGGCACCACCAGCACTCCACCAGGATATGCAGGTATAGTGCCAGGGGTGTGCTGGTGGTGACAAGGGTGTGTGCTGGTGGTGCCAGGGGGATGTGCTGGTGGTGCCAAGGGGGATGTGCTGGTAGTGTCAGGGGTGTGTGTGTGTGCTGGTGGTGCCAGGGGTTGACCCCCTGGGTTGCTGTTCCTGGTCCCCTCAGTAAAAGGGAAAGTTTGGACTCACACTATTAGGCCAGTCAATCCTACTGCCCAGCCTGACAGTACCTGCCACTATGCCACTTCTGTGGAGCCCTTGCACGAGCACTTCTCCTTGCATCTGCCAGCCTCAAAAATGTCCCAAACAAGTGCCATGCTGTAAACGAAGTACTAGATGAGTCTTTGCAGACATGCATGTATGTGCTGACGCAATGTCCATTTGAATAACCATTTAAGGCTGCCTGGATCAATTGGGTGTGATCAATTTTGGGTGTGCTACAAGGAGACACACTGTAAAGCACCCCCCATTGGCATAAAACTTTTGTTTAGGCAGAGTAGTAGGTACCTATCTCTGTCTGTCAAGAGGGACTCTGTGGCTGAGATGGGTTGGATATCCGATGATTCTTTGTGCCTCCTCTCCTGTGCACCAGTTCCAGCCCAGGCGGCAGTGCAGCCAGAAAGACTTGCGCACCCCCATGGCCACGTGACCACGCAGGTGCAGCGTGCTGACACCGGAGCAGTAACCAGCAATGACAGCTTACTGTTGTCTACTGATTGGAAGTCCGGGCCTGGTAATTATTTAAAAGTAAATGCCCAAAATTTGAGCTATACATACGGGCCCCTTGGCATCTGGGCCCCAGGCACTTGCCTCGGGTGCCTTATCTATAACCTCCAAGCTAGTGCTTTACTCTGGTCCCACTGATTCAAAAGAAATTGCCTACCAATTTGCCTACCAATGCAAGATAATTTGCACAGGCACTAAAAAGGAATTCTTTGCCCCAAGATACACGCAATGGAAAATTGCCTCCTGTCATTCTCCTAAACCAATATAATTATGTTTTCGAATCTGACCATTTCAGACCCGGCTCTGTAAATTAATTTTTTCTATGATTAGAAAATCGAGGTCACGTGTGTGGTGCGATCGAAACTTACGTTTGGAGGCCAAGGAAGCAGTATGAGCCAGGAGATCAACAAGTTTTAAACAATAAAGGTAGGCTGGGGGGGGGGGTAGAATAACATTTTTTAGTCCAACTTTAGTTTTAAAGCCACAGCTTGACACTAACCTAATTTTTTTTTTTTTATGGTGTACATATCCTTTAACTTTGCGTGACAGTTCAGAGGAGGGGGTTTTACAATGTCTGTTTGTGTCCATAAATATAGGGTACCAAATTATTCAGGAAACATAGGAGGTTTAGTGAATATTCTTTAGATTTTTTTTTACTTAATATGGGGATTAGGGTGAGAAATGTAACTAGCAGGTTTTTTTTCTTTTCTTCATTTTTAGGAAAACTGTGAACTGTGTTTTAACTTTTCATATATGTAGTGAAGTATGGTACTACAATGTACTGTAGTTCAATATGTGATTTCCCATAAATATATATAGTTTGTTGGGGTATTTTAGAGGTAAATTGGTGATTAGTTTGAAAAGCTGGAAACTGTTACATTAGAGAGATGGCTGACATATTTAGCCCTTATGATTTGCCCTAATATGAGTCTATTTTTAGCTACTGTATGTCTCTGTCTAACACATGCAAATGAGGTCTAAAGTAAGCTATTACACAGTCTTTCCTCTGTATTAGAGTATCTCTATGCTGGTTATTCTGCCCTCAGACAAACAATGCAATACCATAGAAAACTAGAAATTAAAGTATAAGCTTTAAATTTGGCTTGGACGACTGTATCAGTAGGTGTGTGTACCTGTGTCTGTGGGGTAAGGGGTATGCTTTTGTGTTTATGACTAAAAAATTATTGATCAACATTGTTTTTTTGATTATAGTGGCCCTATAATTATGGCTACCAGGTTGGGGTGTGGGGGTATGTATTTTTGCATTTATGACTATAAAACTAACTTTTTTTGATGAGTGATCAAAATTAGTATATTTACTATAGTTACCCTTTAATTCAGGCTGCCACGGCCAACCTGTTCATGGCCAAACTGGAGAAGGATTTCCTATTCCCCTGTAACACTAAATTAATGACTTACTTTCGCTACATAGATGATATCGTCATAATCTGGAAGAAGTGCTCTCCTTTTATAGGAATAACATCTCCTTCCACCCTACCATTAAACTTAAACTTGACTACTCTAAAAATCAAATCAACTTTCTGGACACCACAATTAAAATACAAGGGAACACCCTAGTGACCTCAATATACCGCAAACCAACAGACAGATGCGCTTACCTTAGGAATGACAGCTTCCACCCCAAACACTCCAGAAAATCGTCATTTTCAGCCAAGCGATACATTACCATCTTATCTGTTCAGACCAAATAGAGAGGAATGAACACTTTCAGCAACTCTGCAGTGAGTTCATTAAACAGGGATACAATCCCAAAACAAAGGACAAGGAAATCCAAAGGGCCATATCAGACACAAACTACTGAGATACAAACAGAAAGAAAACCGCAACCGGGTTCCCCTTGTGGTCAGTTACAATCCACACCTGGAGATTTTATGCCAAATCATAAAAGAACTCCAGTTCACTCTACAAAGGGATAAAAGATTAAAAAACATATTTCCAGTACCTCCACTTCTGGCTAGAGATGGCTGAACTTTCGAATGTTCGGTCCGTTTTCGAACTATATGGAAAGTTCGAAAAACGGACCCATTAAAGTCAATGGGAGTCAAATAGTTTGAAAAGTTCTAATGAAATACAAATAAAATATTAATGGTAACTTAATGTAAATGGCTGTGGGACCTGGGAAATGGTCTGGGGAACATGTTCCAATATCCAGGACATTCGAAAAATCTATTTTATTCTCACTGGCGCTATTTTCGAGCTCTCGCGTTCGAACATTCGATGTTTGCGCCTTGGTATCATGTACATTTTACTCGCGGATTCGATGTTCGCGCTTAGGTATCATGTACATTTTACTCGCGGATTCGATGCTCGCATATAGGCTTTAATGGACACTTTACTCACGGATTCGATGTTCGCGCCTAGATACCATGGAATTTTACTCGCAGATTGTGGGGAATTATAGAACACATGGAAAGAAAGAAAAAAAGTTCATTTTCCCACTATAGATGCCCTTTAAAGGGCACTATTCTCACATTTTTATAGCAATCGACTTTACACCTTCACTACTGTTTTCCCACCCCCCTCAGTCTGCATTTGTACCTGATCACTAGAGATGTTCGAAACTGATGAGTTTCGTCCCGTTTTCGAATTTTCGAATTTACAGTTAAATTCGAAAATTCGAAAATGGACCCATAGAAGTCTATGGGAGAAAAAATGTTAAAAGTTTCTATCAATTTGAAGGGTGAAATAGTAATAGTAGGTTACTGTAAATAACACAGGGACCCGGGGAATGGTCTGGGGAACCCGTAAATATAAGTAAAATTCATTTAAAATCTATCTTTCCTCACAATCGGGCTGTTTTCGAGCTTTCGCAGGCTATTTTCGAGGGTACGAAATCAAATACGAGGGTTACCGAAATCAGCTTGTACATTCGAGGGTTGGCGAAATCGGCACATACATTCAAGGGTTGCCAAAATCATTTACTTTCGATTTCGATAATCATCTACTTTCGATTTCGATAATTATCGAATTTTCGATAAAAATCGAAAACTCGGAAAATTCGAGTTTCGAAAAATATACATCCCTACTGATTACCTGTTTGATTTATCTTTAGTGTTTGATGTTTACTGTTCCTATGTGTATATAAGTTTGTTATTTCTCAGTTTCTTTTGTAACATCTAGTCTGATGAAGGGGGCTTAGGACTCCCAAAAACTTGCTATAATTTTTTTGGTGTTGCTAGTTAGCCAATAAAAGGTATCACAGTTCTACTTTTCTTCTCTTGTTTATGGCTAACAAGGTACAAACCTCTATGCTATATATAAATCTGTTTTTAAAAAGTGGACTCTTTAAATCGGATTTTATGACCTTCAGACTTTTTCGAATTGATGAGGATTTTAACATTTTCAAACTGTATAGAAATTGAGGAAATGATCCAGCAACATGTCCCAAATTCACTAATAACAACTATTTTTAAAAGTGCTAAGGTTGACAGGGGCCTTGTAAAGTGTTATCCTTTCACCTACGCTCCTCAACCATGGTGGCAAACTGGTGTGACCCTACTCTAACTTACTGCTGCTGTGAAGCGATACTCTTTTGTGCCTGCTTTCTACTATATGATTTAAAACTGCTTGGGAGAGAAGCCATTGTGGTATGGGATATGTCCAGAGGGGCCAAGCCTATCTGACTCCTCAAAAATGCTGACAAACTGCAGTGAGCCTACTATAACTCAATGGTACTAATGCTATAATGTGTTACCCATTGCCTGCTTATGTACATTGCAAAAATAAAGATTAATGGGGAATTTCAGTGGAAATACATGTAATTTTAAGGGAAAAGGTGCAGTATTTTTCCATCCTAATGACTTTTACCTGTCTATTCAGCATTTTGTCTGTGTATAAATAAATCCTTTGCAAATACTGACTTACTGCATGACCCCTAATAAAGACGATTATGGTCTTGCCCTTGACCAAGAGCCTGAGCATGTTTTACCCATCCAACTGCCAATCAGTAGATTAGTTAGGAACATTCTACGTTAGTGTGCATTCTGGGAAGTAGAAGGACCGTTACTGAACCTGAAATGTCAGCTCACTAATGTCAACAGCAGGGAATAGCAAGGGGAATAAATTGAACTGATTTTTTTTTTTCAGATGGAAGAGAATCTAAAGAATAACTAGGTATGCATAATTCTAGAAATATATAATTATCGAATTTCGAATGCGGAAGCTCTATAGTATCAAACCTAAAAAGAGCCCCCCAAGAATCCTAAAAAGCACTTAAGCCCTTGAAGCCAAAAATAAGCTAGATACAATAGAAAATTTATTAAACATATACATATCTATAAAAACACCGGGTGTCCCCGATATAGAACACCACACATGACCAGTAGATATGGTCGAACTATTGAAAGTTCGGTCCGTTTTCGAACTATTGTAAAAGTTCGAAAGTTCGAAAGTTCGAAAACGGACCCATTAAAGTCTATGGAAGGCAAATAGTTCGAAAAGTTCGAGTCAAATACAACTAAAATATGAATGGTAACTTAATGTAAATGGCTGTGGAACCTGGGAAATGGTCTGGGGAGCATGTTCCAATATCCAGGACTTTTGTAAAATCAATTTTACTCTCATGCGCGCTACTTTCGAGCTTTCGCGTTCGAACGTTCGAGGTAACATGGACATTTTACTCGCAGATTCGATGCTCGCGTATAGGCTGTAATGGAGACTTTACTCGCAGATTCGATGTTCGCGCCTAGATACCATGTACATTTTACTCGCGGATTCGAATGGTCGAACGTTCGAACATTCGATAAATCATCGAAAGTCCGGGAAATATCGAAAGTCCGCGTCCGAGATAGTTCGAGAAGTCCAGGTCCGTTCGAACTCGAACAGTTCGGTTCGAGTTCGAGTTCTATGCCATCCCTAATGACCAGTTCTGATCCTCTAAAATGAAAATCCACACAATAACATAGTCTCGAAAAAAGTTCTATGAGATCCACCCAGGGTAAAACCATAAGTAACAATTAACACATTGCATACTAGGCTAATTTTAAAGGTCGTGTTAACCCCCCTAAGTACATACACTTCTGTAGGCAACCCAAGTTTTCTTCTTCCAGGTTGTCTGCCTTATGGTTTCTCTGGATAGCAGCAGTCAGTTATAGCCATTACAGCTGCCATCACAATGAGTAATAGACAGCTATTCCTTAAGCTGCCTCATTTGCATATTTGTGAGCTTGTATAGCTATAACAGGAGACAGCAACATTTTAGAAAGGCAGAGGAATGTCAGGCTGCATACTAGGTAAGTGGTGTAGGTAAGATACATTTTAGGCCTATTTGAAGGGCATATGCACCCCATGCCTGTGTAAGTAGAATATAGAAGACATTTTGCTAAAATATATAGCAAAGAACTGCTAAACATTATTTACTGGGGCCCTAGGCTGTCTCACCACCCAATCTTTTACTGATGCAGCAGCTGGTGCAGCCACATATTAAAGAGAGTGAATGGTGGTGGATATCTGAGCCTGTGGAATGAAATGTGTGGCTGTCTGGGTATTTTGCAAGTTTTGCTCTAAATAAGCTCTGTGGTGCAGCAACATCTGTGTATTCATTGATTCATGGTGCTTCTGTTATAACCAACTTGTTACACTTTAGTCCCCTGAAAAGACCCAGAAGTAATTCAAAGACCCATCTGTAAAGTAGAGTTGATCCAGGGATATTTCTGATTGCCACTTGGAGTCAAGTAAAAAGCGAATTGTCTTCAAGAACTAAACTTTAAGTCCAGTGGATCTAACTGAATACCAAAGATATTACAGGGGATCTTTAGAAGTTAAAAGACAACTGTACTGTTCAAACTTTGCCCCCCCCCTCTCCTAGTTGGGGATCAATCGAACAGGACATCTATCTATTGTGGAAACCCATTCAACTGCAGCTCAAAATCTTTTCTAAAGCTACTTTAAGACAAACTGTTTGTCAGTCTAGTCATGTTTTACTTGCAGTTCCAGGTGTTTTCTGCTAGAAAAACATTGCATTTTCCTAGCTGCAATGCTAAGAACTCGCCAGCAAAAAGGTGGCTAGAACGATTAACAGTCGTCAATCCGAAAGTTGCCTAATGTGTCCATTTTAATAGACACTAGACAGCAACAATTTTCTAAAATCCAGTTTTATTAATAAAGGCCCCTGATGTAAAAAATAAAAGTTCTTACAAATACGAACACCTTTCAAATGCAGGTGTTACTTGCCTCGTTCCTGCCATTCAGTAACTCATGCTTAGTGAGGACTGCATTGTGCGAATTTGGAAGGAAGAGGAGCACGGAAGGTAAGTATTACATCGGGCTGTTAGTATTTTCCACATCACACGTAATTCTAATTCTCTATGAGTACAGAATTATTTATCTATAATGTTCCTAGTTAATGTGAACATGGGATGTTATATATATATAATTAGCTATATATAAGTTTTTGTGTATACAAGTTGTATTTTTGTAGTGTTATTCTGTATTAGAATCAAGTTGTTCTGTTTACTGGTTAAGGACAAAAGAAAAATCAATAACACAAGAGAAAAATAAATGCAAATTTATATTGACAAGAAAAAGAGAAGAAATACTTACAGAGAGCATTCTGGGGTAGATGGAGGTAACACATATTTATTAGGAATCTTTTCTCCAATTATATGAAATATGTTTAAAAGGAATATATTTAAGATTCCAGTAATAATGATATCCCCATCAACAGAATAAGGTATCTGTCGTTTAACATAGTGATTTCTGTTTAATACACAGCCTTTTGTGTTGCTGATAAATTCTCCTGAAGAAGCAGCATTTACCTTTATTAACACCAGTAATGGTACCTGCAAAATAAGAAGCACAAGGTATATGACAGGTAACCTAGAACAACAGCCCAACATTTTCTCTCTTAAAATATGTTCTATCTTGTATCAAAAAAAATTCTCAAAGATGAGATCCTCAATGACCTACTGTGTACGGAGCAGTTAATAGCTCCTTTTATACTGTACGTGTTTGTTCATATTTTAGTGTTTGGTTGTTTTTTGTTTGTCATAGTTTATTTTTCTTGAGGCTGGATAAGGAATAATTACCAACATAATTACAGGAGTAGACTTAGTAACTGATTAAAGATAACAATAAAACCAATTAACTACTTTTCTACAAATTTTATCTAAAGAAGATACTGAGTAAAATCATGGATTAACTAGACTATACCAATGCAACCACAAGCTTTTAGACATTTTCTTCATTTACCTGAGGCAGATGCTGCAATCTTACCTGGCTTTTTCAGCCTTGGTCAGCATGGACTTTCTACTCTCTTTTTAGTTGCTGAAGCTTCCCAAGATCATGCCTGTACTGGATCTGCCCTTGGGAGGATGTCAGTTTGTATGTAGTGGTTTCTCGTGTGCTTCTGGATATCCAGGGCATTCAGATGGTGTCCACCTGCTTTATGCTATTTGGTAGAACTTTCAGATTTTTTCTCTGACTGTACCTTTCTAGGTCCTGATGTCTGTGGAGAAGTGGCTTCTCTATGGTAAACATGTGCATTACATCATTCTGGTCATGTGTATTTTATCACCGGCCCTGTTCATAGAATTTTTGAATTATACATTTTTTTTCACTTTGCAGGGTTTTTCTTGCCCCATAGTTGTTTATTTAAAGGGGGAACCAGCCACCATGGGTTACATCCCACCACCAAGAGCAGACACTCGTCCCCTGGGACTATACCCCTACTCA
This sequence comes from Hymenochirus boettgeri, assembly GCA_019447015.1. Classification (NCBI taxonomy): domain Eukaryota; kingdom Metazoa; phylum Chordata; class Amphibia; order Anura; family Pipidae; genus Hymenochirus; species Hymenochirus boettgeri. The sequence goes on along the minus strand of JAACNH010000820.1, from coordinate 15,153 downwards.
TAAAAAAGGCTATTTTCAGTTACTTTAAGTGTCCACTTCAAAAGTGGAACTTCCTAATGAGGACTCTGCAAGATCTTCATAAAGTCAGTGGATCTTCAGACCTCTCAACAACGCTCTATGTGGAAAAGCATGTTACTGTAAGTGGATATCTCCTCCGTCGTGCTGCAGGGGGACACAAATTTAGGCTAATTATATGTAGACCCCCTCGACTCTACAGCAGGGAATCTGCGGCATTAGGCCCTGTCTCATTGGGTCTAACAATTGAAGGATTTTTCCTTCCTGCTGGTGGCAGCTTTCTACTAATGCTGGCCATTCTTTCTAGTGCGTCGTCTGGTGCTATCTGCATTCTGTAAGCATTACCTTACTTTTCTATGCTTTTTCAGGGGGATTGTGCCCACTGTTTCTAGGGACTATGCCTCCATTTTACTTTGCAGGGGAATTGTTCCTCAGGTCTTGAGAGGAATTTTTCTTTTTCTGATGGACCTTTAAAAATAATGAGTCCAGCAACATTTTAATGCGGCCATTTACTGTTACTTTGTCCTTCTGTGGCAGTTACAGCTGAATCCCAAATAAGCCCTTACTGCTCTACCTTTCACCATAGCTCAAGCAACCCCAGCAGAGGGCTCCAAATGGGTCCCATGCACAGGTCATGGATTTCTGGTCTCATTCTAAAAGGGTATTAATTTCTTTGAATAAGATAATATTTTATTTGTGTGTGTGTTTGTGTGTTTTTTTTTTTTTAATGTTTTGGTTGCTTTGGAATGTCTCTTTTAAATTTTGGATCCCATGTGTGTCAATAGTTTAACACCTTTCGTTGTTGTGCTTTAACCCTTTAAGTGCCAGCAGAATTTCACTTTTTTTCAGTGCCAGCAGAATTTTCAGTATTTTGCTCTCAATCGGTTTAGACTAATTTTACATCAGGAAACCCCCTGCAAATAGGGAATATTATACATTGTTATTTTAAGCTCAAAGTGTACTTTAACAAGATAACAACATTTTGTAAACTTTTCTGGAGATTTTGCTGGATTTTTGGACCCCGGATTTTTTAAATTTTCTGTGAAATTCGGGAAAATCGAAAATAGACAATTTTCGAAAATCAAAAGTAGATGATTTCTGAAAATCAAAAATCGAAAATAGATGATTTTTGGTTTTCAAAAATCAAAAGTAGATGATTTCCGAAAATTGAAAAACGAAAGTAGACGATTTTCGAAAATCAATACTAGAATTTTGGAACTTTCGAACTTTCCAAAAATTATAAAAATTTGAAAACAGACCGAAACTCAACAGTTTTAGCAGTGTACACTGCGACATGGCCACCAACTAACTCCAAATGGGACGTATACATAAGTGTAATTGCAAGAAAAGAAATCAAAGTGCTCTGTAAATAGTACAGCCTCCACTTTTTAAATGGAAACACCCATCAAACTTGAAAATTACAAACTATATATTTAGTAATCTACACACCTACAGCTATATTACCGTGACATTCTTTATTACATTTTACAAGAATTCCAAGTTCCAAGATTTGTAGAACTCCACGATTTTAGGATTTTTTTTTTTGAAAATATGAAAGAAAACTATGCTTGTTTCAAAAAACACCCTATCCCTGTCTGCTTTAAACCGAACAACACACTGAGGCAGCAATTGGTACATCCGAAAGACCATCAAGATCATATTTGCAGTGCAGTGCAGTGAAGAGTGCTCTGATTTGTATGTGGGGGAATGCAAACTGCAACTGCTCCAATGCATGGCCCAGCACAGAAGAACCAATTCCTTGGGTCAGGACTCAGCCGTGTACCTGCATCTTAAGGATAAAGGACATACCTTTGAAGATAATAATGTCAACATCTTGGCAAAGTAACGTGACTGTTTCAAGAGAGGTGATAAGGAGGCCATTTATGTGAAAATAAAGAAACCAAGCCGAAATAGAGGTGGGGGGTTCGACACCAACTGTCTGCCATGTACAATGCTGTTTTGACACCTTATCCTGGGCGTTCCTATAACACCTCTTAGCCACTATGCAATCACGCCATTAACACCAGGCTGTGATATGCAAATTGGGATTCTTGTACAAGTCATTCTGAATTATGAAAGCCAGTTGGATGACTAGCGAAACGTCTTCAAGAACTAAACTTCAAGTCCAGTTGATCTAATTGAATACAACAGATATAAGATGATTTAAAGTTAGAAACTTACCTAAACCCGCTTGACAAGTAAACCCCCCCCCCTATTAAATGTCAATCTCACACATGTCCTGCATGAATCAAACAGCATGCCATATGCATGGGTGTACAGAGAGACCTAACTCCAAAATGGGATGTAAGAAGTGTATTTACAAGTAATCTAACTGCTCTGTAATTTGTACAGCCTAAAATTATAATGGAAAGCACTCCCTGAAGATATTTTTATAACTAGGTCAGTTCAGATAACTTACCCTTTGAAATACTTCATTATCCATATCATTAAGGTAGTGCCCGTGGTCGCATTACCATTAGAGATGGGATCCGGGTCCAAAATCCGAATGATCCATCTGGAGCATCCGGATTTTGGGACTTGGGGGCCTATTTTCGATTATTATCAAATGTTCAAGGCTATTTTCGAGGATTATCGAAAATATTATTATTGAACATTTGATAATCGGAAACCTGAACGTAGTCTCCGGTCGTATTTTGGAGGATTATCGAACATTCAAGGTTATTTTCGATAATCCTTAAAAATAGCCTCGAACATTCGATAATAATCAAATTTCATTCCATTTTCGTATTTTCAGATCTTCGGGATTTTCCCGAGATCCGGGAATACTAAAATGGAATGAAACTGATTGGCCTTTGGCCTTGATGTCACCATAATGCCCATGACTGGCAGCCATTACCAGGAAGAAGAGGAGGATGCATCTAGGAATCCACTGTGTGTAAGATCCTATAACTCATTGTGGGAGCATCCGAGTTTCGGCCATCTTTAATTAACATTGCTGGCGCAGTATCATCACTATTTTTTATCTGGTGATCACCCTGATCACTTTCATGCAAGCAGAGAGCCATGTGTGAATGCTGCGAGAAAGAGGCTTTGTAATTACAGATCAAGAGAGTTTCTTTAAAAAGCTAATAGAGCAGTTGGGGGTGGGAGAGGGAGCCCTAAACTACAGCAAGTTTTCAAAAAAGTGGTGGACATGCCCTTTAAGATCCATAAGAATAAGGAGGAACCTCCAGGGAGGCCCATCATTTCGGGGATTTGGGAACCCACAGAAGGAGCCAGCAAGTACACAAACTATATCTTAAGGCCATTCTTTCCAACTATTACCATCCTATGTGAAGAATACGGGGGATGTTCTTAGGAAGATTAAAGGCATTAAAGTACCAGCAGGTACGTTTTTGGTAACAATGGATGTTAAAGGTCTGTACCGATCTAAAAGACATTCTATATGCTTGAAGGCGATAAGATACTTCATGACTATGTAAACTGTTGGAATTAATTCTGTTCAACAATTTCTTTGTTTTTGACGGTGATTTTTATCCCCAACAACAAGAGGCTGTGAGGAACATGACTTAATGCTCTTTTGTTAATAGTTATGAGGTGTGGCGGAATGGAGGTGTATCTTTGTTTATAACAGGGTTTATCTGGTTTACTGGATAAAAATGGTTAGAGTGATGATACGGTGCCAGCAATGGTAATGGGCACGACCATGGGCACTACCTTCATGATATGGATAATATTTCAAAGGGTAAGTTATCTGAACTGACTTAGTTATAAGAATATCTTCAGTGAATGGTTTCCGTTATAATTTCACTCTTATCTAAACCTCTAGGGGGTTTAAAACTTGTTGTAAATTGGAACAACCCACTGTTTTTAAAGGAAATACCCCCCAAACTTTAAAATACCCCCTACAAACTATATACTATTGTAATCTAGACACCTTCAACTATGTAACGTTGACATACTTTCATGCATACATAAACAATTCTGGATGCTGTAATCCATAGAACTGAATGCTTTTAAAATATTTTGAGGCATAAACATTGATTAACAGATTTTCAGGGAGATTCAATATGAGTCAAGTCCAATTCAAAATCCAATTGGTCAAGTTTAGCGCTACCTCGTAGCACAAAACTTAACGGGGTTCTGTATGAGATCTGAATAAAAAGAGCACACAGTAATATGAATGCCATAACTAATAAAATTCCATACTGGAAAGTATTGGCAACTTTAAATAGTTTTAAGAGGTGCAATGTATTCGGTTTGAGAAGGCGCCATACAACAACCAGGAATTATTATTTTGTGCCTTGCATTCAGGCAGTGAGGTATTTCCAATATGAGACATCAGGCTGTCTACCCAATTTATTCTCTCTTCTAGTAAGATCAGAGAATCATGCTCCCCAAACAGCACATTTTGGTTGTGGTGTGTGGAATACCTTCTCCAGGTGAGTAAATATATCACAATAAACCTTTAATGATATACAATGCCAAAAAATGGGAACCAGTATGCCTCCCTTTCTTTTCACACCTCGAAATGATATCAGTCCCTGAGAATATTTTGCTCAGTCTATCAGGTGTCTAATACCAAAACATCATCAGGCTGATTTACCCAGAGCCGCTATTGCTCTGGTTATATGCTCCTTCCACGATTCAATATCACAATTGCGAAAGTGGGTAAATCCTGGGAAGGGATTTACCCACTGCGGGATTTTAACGCCAGCTATCTGAATCGCGAACGTTAGACGCGCGGGTGATTTTTGCATAACCCGCGCATACAACGCTAATATGGAGTTAAAGTCACGTTAACAGGTAGCGAACCAGTTAGCGCGACTTTAACTCCATTTACAGTATTTGCCCAGCTATGAGCCTGCATGAGTTTCTATATGTACTTTGCATATGATCTTTATAAACTAATTCTAAAGGAATCTGAATTTGTGATGTGTGTTCCTGAAGAATAAAAATACATGTCAAATCCAGTATAGTTAAATAATAAAAAGAACGTCAGCAAGTATGTGTATATGTATAGTTTATTTATAAAGCCCCATTTGGGGATGCCGCGCTGTACAATAACAAAATACAAGCAAGTCATATAATGGGGGCAAATACATAGAGTTCACTACATAAACATAAAAATTAACAGGGAGATGTAATAAAAGTTCTTATCGTTAAAAATGGTGCTAATTTTGCCCCAACCAATCAGATGTTAGCTTTCAAATGTTAAATGATATCTGATTGGCTGGGGCAACATTAGCACCAATTTAAACAATAAGAACTTTTATTGAATCTCCCTGTTTGTTCCTTATTTGCATATTGCTGAAAAGCCAGTTTCAAAGCCTGAATTCTCTTCCTATCCTATTTAATGTATTAGTGACATTCTTTTAAAAAAAGGGATTTATAACAGCTTACACTCAAGTTTGTTTTCACTTACAGCAACTGCCTTTTGTCAGGTAAAAAAAAACACTTATCCAGCCAATGTGAATTCTTTTTAACTTATTGGCCCCAGCTCCCATGCCAATCAGTGCAAGGAGAAAGAAAAACACCACCTGCTTGCAATTAAAACAGGAGCAATATTAAATCTAGAAACCCAGTACCTAAAACGTACTTTCAACCTCCCCCTTTAACTGGAAGAAAATTACAACTACTTACAACCAATCAGACCATCAGATGATTAAATGATGGTTGATAAAATAATCCCAAATCCATAGGTTTCTTTCTCTTCCAATAACTGCCATGCTTATCCATGTTCTAATCCTAACCTGCCTGGACTATTGTAATCATCTGCTTTCTTGTCTTCCTGCTTTCTTGTCCTTCTCCCCTTTAGTCAATACTAAACTCTGCATGCATTGTCTTTTTTCTTTAATGAACAGAAACTTAAATATCCCCTGTGCTGCACAACTACCAGGCTCCCCATTAAACAATGTATTACTAAATCCTTCTCTGAACATTGAAATATATAAATAAATAAACAAATACATACATACATATGTACAAAAGACTCCCAGATTCTTTAGGGAGTTAAGGGAGGGAGATCAGGGGATAGCTATTAAGATGTCTCACCCAGACAGGATTCATTCTACTGGCAGCTTCATATTTGAGTAAAAAAATGTTGTTTAACTTTTAAGAGTGGAATTGTAGGTATGTTGTAAATGTTCCTAATACCAGTTTGTGACAAAATTACAGACACATAAAATAGTTTCCTGCATCTCTTTCTAATGAAACTGATAAAGGTTAGCATGGAATGTGCCTTTGTATCTTTGCCAGCAACACCTAGCTCTAGGAGGATTCTAAATGGATTCTGCCCAATATGCAAGTAGAATTCTAACATGAAATAGTAAATAGTGTACGAGAGCTGCAGAGCATCTTTCGTAAAACCCACATAGCCATCACAACTCCTTTCTTAAAGTCACACTAACCACTAGTAAATAGGTTATTGTGACTTTAAGACTAGAATTAGAGCACTGTAGCTCTCATTACAGTATATGAGGATGAATTTTTGTACATGATATATTTACCCCCCCAGCAGTGACAGTAACCCCCCCAGCAGTGACAGTAACCCCCCCAGAAGTGACAGTAACCCCCCAGCAGTAACAGTAATCCCCCCTCCTATAGTAACGCCCCCCCCCACACACAAAACAGCATAAACTCGTCAGGTTTTTATTTGTAACTAGCTCATTGATTAAATGGCATTCCCTACACTTAGCAATGTCAGTCTATTCATGGCTCCTCTGCTTTCACCGAGCAGTAAGTTAAAGGAAGGAGGAGTCTAGTCTGCAGGGAGATCTGGTAACTTTTCAGGACTTTCACGCAGAACAGATTTTCCAATGAATAGTGGTCAAAGCCGGAACTACGACATATGAAAAAAAATGTGTCACGAATTTCAGGATTTCCATGGCGCGGATGGCGGGTTTAATCCTTAGCCATGGCATGCCAGCCTGCTAATCCACCGTTCACCCATCTGTATGTGAGGATGAATTTTTGTACATGAAATATATGTATTTTTCGAGAAAATGTTTCTTTTGGTCTCAGTAACGCACTTACAATTATTTCTCATAAACTTTCTGGTTGTCTCAATTAAAGTATAATAGATTTGGGAATATTTAATTAAGGTGGCTGTCTTTTAGAGATGTAATGTGGGTTCGATTAAAACCCAGTTTGAATCGAATTTGAGGGTTTCAAAATCCCGTCAAAACTTTCGGAACTCCCGAATTTCACGAAAACCGAATTTTTTGGAAGGAATTTTTGGAATTTTCGATTTTTATCGGAAGTAGATAATTATCGAAATTCGAAAGTAGACGATTTTCTAAAAATCGAAGGTAGATGATTTTCGAATTGAAAGTACCCAATTTTCGAAAATCGAAACTCGAACTTTCGAAAATTTCGAAAATTCAAAAACAAAACGAAACTCAACAGTTTCGAACATCTCTACTGTCTTTATGTAGTACAGATTGCAGTTTATTTCCTTAGCAATTTGCATTGTAGGTGACTACCTGGGACTGACTGGGATGTATTTTTTAGAGTTGTCTTGTGAATTTGATCATTAATTATAGGGGGAGTTGAACCACTGATTTGAGGAGAATTTGCAATGACATTAGTAGAGATGGCTGAATTCACTGAAATCCGTTTCGCCTGCAGATTTGCGGGTTTTCAAAAAAAAAATTAAAATTTGCAAGCATACCAATTAAAGTCATTAAAATTTTGGACATTCTGCCTATAGTAAGGGTATAAACAGCAATGGTAACTTTAAAAGAATATAAGGAATAGAGTATAGATTAGACTGGGTCAAAAAAAGGTGTTAACATTTTTTAAATAATCCATCGTCATATGACTCATAGCATTTTACTTGATATATATAGAAAAAATTGTTAAATAAATTACTCTTAGAGCTTTTTCCAAACAGAAATGTGTGCAGACTGGGTTAATCCGACCCATTAAAAAAACGTACCTCAATGTAGGTAGACTGGGTTAATCCGACCCATTAAAAAAACGTACCTCAATGTAGGTTTCTGTCCAGAAATGGGCAAAAATGTATCTAGTGTAAACGGAGTTTTAATAACCCTTTATTCTGTGACACACATCAAACTAGGAGTCATTATTTACATCTTCTAGTATTTTGCTGTGGTTTTAGGAGTATAACGTAGCACTTGGGAAGAAATATACAGAACAGTAATCCAGCAGCAGAAGCCAGAATGGTAAATATCTCCACAGCCACCATGTATTTCCCTTTGGTGCTCAGGTATGTTGGGATAAAGGAGACCCAGACACTGCAGAACACCAGCATGCTGAAGGTGATATACTGAGCCTCATTGTACCTGTCTGGTAATTTCCGAGCCATAATGCAACAATAAACTAAGCAGGGCTAACACAGCAATGTAGGAAACTGCTAAATAAAACATACAATAGATCCTTCATTACATTGTAGAGTCATTGTCTGTTGTGCTGTTTTTGTGTCCAGTTCAGTGAATGGTGTAGCCCATATCAGCCAAGTGATGCATATTATAAGTTTACCTGATGAACAAACAATTACAAGATAAATAGAAGTATCAGATCCCACCCATTTCCTTAACTTGCTCCCAGGTTTTGTGGCTCTAAAAGCAATGATAACAGTTCAGTGTTTTCCCAAGGACAGAAGAAACTGCAACAGTGTATATGATAAAGGTACTGTCTTATCAGGTCACCTGGTGTACAGGGTGTCCAATGAACAGAAGGAACAGCAGAAGGACAAGATGAGAGAGACAAGGAGATGTAGCTGAGATGACGATTATTGGCTTTCACAATGGGACTTTTCTGGTGTTTTACAAAGAGCCACAAGATCCCAATAGTTAATATAGAGAAGATAAAGGCTGCAGCAGCTAACACTCTTCCCAAGGTACCTCCATAGGAGAGAAAGTCTATTGTTTTTTTGACACAGTGATCCTTGCTTGGGTTGGACCAGTGATCTTCTGAACATTGGAGGCAATCTTCTGCATCTATTTAAATAGTAAAACAGAATAAAATATCAGTAATAAAGTAGAAAACAATCACTATCTAGTAGTCTAATATACACATCTCCCTCTCTAGTTTTGTTGTACCCAAGGAATCACTTAAAATACTAGATCCTCACCATAAGTAGTAGATTAGTTTGAGAATAATGCTTACCAAAACTTGCTAGTCTTCTTCTGTCTTGCCTCCTCACCTGTGATCAGCTAGCAATGTGCTCCTATAGGAGGAATTCAGGAAGTTTACTTCCCAAACTAACATAGGGCAGGGCTGAGGAATAAATGTAGTTGGTCACCATAAGAGGTGTGTGTGTTTATTTTTTCTTTAACTGGTAATATATGTATATAATAAGCCATGCATAGGGCTGAAATGTGTTAAAGGGCATGTCCAGCTAAATAAACTTTTAATAGTCTGGTATAGAGGACCGCCCAAACCCCATTTTTGCATTGTTTAGAAATCTCAAAGATGCCTCTGAAGAGACTTACTCGACCCGGTCCCTCGCCTCCTAGTGCCCCTTCCTGCTCCTGTTTTGAACCAAAGTTTATTTTAGGCTGGACATTGCCTTTTCAGTCGACTGCTTGAAAAAGGTCTAAGACAAATGACCGAAACGTTGCATTGTGTTCAATTAAATTGCTTTATAAGAAGTCCTTGGAGTGTCCTACTTCTCTATTGACTATATATATATATATATATTATATAATATATATATTATTGTTGCATTTATTCAATTACGATTTTATATATATATATATATATATAGCAAACGGGTTAGTAGCGAGCGGCACTCACCATATAAACGTCCACCTGGGTGCTTCCTGAGTAAGGTAAGTAGTAATAGGGAGATAAAGGAGCACTCCTAGGGTTTATAACAAAAATCCATTTATTAGTGGCTATCAACGCTTTCGGTCCTACCCCGGACCGTTCTCAAGACAATCTGCCCGTGCTTACAGTGTGCAAAAAATACCAAAACACAATTCAAACTACCCGCCCCTGTGTAACGTAGCATTCCCTCCCTCAACCCTCCTCCCTCCACGTCGTCATCCCCTCCTGGTTGAAAGAGGCGGAGCAAGGATCCGATCAGATGGCCGGTCCTAGATACAGTCCCTGTGATGAATAAAAGTCCAGGGGGCTAGAAGTTCACTTGAGGAGGCATGGGGGTTCAAAAGGGATATCCAAGTGCAGGGGGCTAACTTTGATATCCCTTTTGAAATGGATTTGGTTATAAACCCTAGGAGTGCTCCTTCATCTCCCTATTACTATATATATATATATATATATATATATATATATATATATAATCGTAATTGAATTAAAAAACGTTATAAGTTAGGACCTTCCAGACTGAGGTTACCTTGATGTGGTTGGACACACAGAGCGAAGGAGCGAGGACGCGTCGGAGACTGTCAGTGAAGCCGGAGCTGAGCGGGTCTGCGGGTAAGTGTCTCCTCCTCTCCTGTAATTTACTGAAGAACGGGAGATAAGAGATAGTGCATTTACCTTCTGTTCTTCAGTAAATCAGTTAGAAACAAACTTACATTTTTGCTGGACATTGCCTTTAAACTAATACCACACAAATGTTTCCATGTTTTTATTGAACACACTGTATAAACATTCATATGCAGATGGAAAAAGTATGTGATCCCCTAGACTAATGACATCTCAAGAGCTAATTCCAGTGAAGTGTCAGCCAACTGGGGTCCAATCAATGAGATAAGATTAGAGGTGTTGGTACAGCTCCCCTGCACTTAAGAAAACACACACCAGTTTTGTGTTGGATTTCCCAAGAAGCATTGTGAATGATGCCTTGCACAAAAGAGCTCTCAGAAGACCTACGATTAAGAATTGTTGACTTGCATAAACTGGAAAGGGTTATAAAAGTATCTCCAAAAGCCATGCTGTTCATCAGCCACGGTAAGACAAATTGTCTAAAATTAAATACTCTCTCTAAGTGCTGTCCTAAGATGACTTCAAAAGCACAGCGCAGAATGCTCAGTGAGGTGAAGAAGAATCAAGAGTGTCAGCTAAATAGTTACAAAAGTGTCTGGCATCTGCTACCATGCTTGTTAGCTAATCTACGATACATAAAACACTAAACAAGAATGGATTTCATGGGAGGATACCACAAAAGGAAGCCCCTGCTGTTCAAAAAATAATTGCTGCACGTTTAAGTTTGCAAAATAGCACCTTAATGTTCCACACAGCACTGGCAAAATATTCTGTGGACAGATGAAACCAAAGTTGAGTTGTTTGGAAAACCCACAGCAATATGTATAGAGAAAAAGAGGCACAGCACACCAATATAAAACCTCATCCCAACTTGAAGTATGGTAGTGGGGGGCATCATGGTTTGGGGCAGCTTGGCTCTGTCAGGGCCTGGACGATTGCTATCATCAAAGGAGATTTTATCTAGACATTTTGCAGGAGAACTTAAAGCCATCTGTCCACCAACTAAAGCTCAGAAGAAGATGGGTGTTGCAACAGGACAACGACCCAAGACATAGAAGTAAATCAACAACAGAATGGCTTAAACAGATAAAAATACGCCTTCTGGAGTGGCACAGTCAGAGTCCTCATCTCAACCAGATTGAGATGCTGTGGCATACGTCAAGAGAGCGATTTACACCAGACATCCCAAGAATATTGCTGAATACTCCTGACTGTTGTGCACGTCTGATTGCAACTACAGGAAACATTTGGTGAAGTTAATGCAGTCAAAGGAGGTTCAACTAGTTTATTAAAACCAAGGGTTTACATACTTTTTCCACCTGCACTGTGAATGTTTACATGGTGTGTTCAATAAAAACATGTAAACATTTAATTGTGTGGTATTAGTTTAAGCAGACCGTATCGTCTAATGTTGTGACTTAGATGAAGATAAGATCACATTTTATGACCAATTTGTGCAGAAATCCATATAATTCCAAAAGGTTCACAAACTTTTACTTGCAAACTGTATATATATACATTTAGAGCACTCGTGTGTCTTTAAACCAGCAAACGTTTATTGTGGATACATCTACGCTAACGGCTCGTTACTTAGCCAGCCTCCGAATGTGATGTGTAACACATCCTGAGGACTGCTAAGTAATGAGCTGAAATGCGTAGATGTATCCACAATAAATTTTGCTGTGTTAAAAAGGCCCAGTAGTTTTCGGGCTGAAACGCGTAGGTTGTTTTTGCCTACTATTTTACTTAAAATAATTTGCTAAGTCCTGGAGTGCGCCTATTAACTACTATGTTATATATATATATATATATATATATATATATATATATATATATAACGGAGAGACAAGCGGAGCACTCCTGGGTCTTTTAGAAAGATTTATGTAAATCAAACAGGAGGCAGTAGGTTATCTGCCTACTGTTTGATTACAATAAATCTTTCTAAAAGACCCAGGAGTGCTCCGCTTGTCTCTCCGTTTATGTACATATCTTCTCGGCAGCACCCGGCATTTATACCAGTACGGAGTGCGGACGAGCACATATATATACATATATAATAGCAAAAGTGTGCCCGTTGGTGCACATGGAAATTATGTGTGTGTATGTTTGCTATGTGGATATAGTTGATATAGAATCTTACACAGTTATATTTTAAACTGTTACTCAGACTCACCAGCTTCCAGAGGACCAAATAGGATAATCCTGCAGGTCTGAGAGTAGACCCAGGCAATCCTGCCACACTGTGGGGTTAAAACAAACATCCTAGCTTAATACTTTAGTATTCACCACGGCAAGGGTGATGGTACCTCATATATTATAACAGAAGGTACCTCACAGCATCATATTATAATAGCATTGCCCTAATAATCTAACATATAGACAAACATTTCTCATTCCCAGTTTACCTAAAGAAATGGATTTATCCTTTATATACTCTTTTATGCAGATCTAATTGAAAAAAAAATGTTTCAGAGCAATTAATAACTGATAACTGCTTTTCATTTCAGTATTACAGTAATCCTTAGTATACTTGGCTTTACCACTAAGCAAAATGCTAAGGACTTGAAGCGAGCACCTTCACCCCAACCATTATAGTGGCTGCCAATTCAAATGTTTCTAGCCAATCAGTCCACTCCCTAGTTACCCCATCAAATGGATCAGGTTTAAAAATAGGTTTGGCAATTGGCCCTGGTAGAGCTACGAGCTAATTGGGGAATTTCATCTGCAGGTACAAGGACAGGAGGATTTAAATAATCAATACTATCAGTAGCAGACTCCATAGCTTCATACAGAGAACAAACTACAGAGAAAACAGGGAGAAACATGGTATTACCAGCACCGCTACCCCACCAATTTGTACCAGATCACTGCTTTATGGAAGTATTATGGGTAGTATGGCACACGGTGGGTTACTCTGGTGGTCTGGCACAAGCAGACAGTGCACAAAAACAGGTTCCCCACTAACATGTGCAGTAATCAGGGGTGTCCCTGTCTATCGGCACCAATTTGAATATTGACTGGGCCTGACTATTGTGTGTCCTTGTAAGTTGGTGTACACTTATCTGTTGCCTCAGAGCTTGTATCCATTAAGGTAAATGTCTGTCCAATAATCTGTCCCCCCACAGGTGGTAACAGGATCTTATAGACAGGATCTTGTGTTCATTCAATATCTCTCCAAAGCACACACCACAATCTACTTTCACTTTCTCTTCTCCTACCATAGATAGCAGGGATATTTGTCTTTAACCACTCACTGACACCACCTGCAGGCTGAAGGTGGTATATAAGGAGCCTTGGTGTATATTCCATTACAATACACATCACATCCTGTGTAGCAGACAGAAACTTTTTTTGGATTACACTTCCTTTCAGTTGGAGAAGACCCAGGGGTGTGGTTTAACCTCCCATTTGACTATACCATGTGAAATAGGGATCTCAGCTCTGTAAGTAAGTTTACGTATTTTGTATATTTTGTCTTGAACCTAATATAAGTCAGTGTTATTCTTTATACATTTACTGATGGTCATTAAATGGTAATAGTGATTTAGTACACACATACATACACACCTTTCCTTATGCAATATCATATATCCCCCACCACATTGGTAGCTCCTAAAAACTCAATGCAATCTCCTATGAAGACATAAATAATATTATATAAATTAAGGAATACATATATAATTATATAAACATAACACACACACACCACATATATATAAGAATCCTGGAGCACTCGCTTTTAGCAAGAACAACTTTAATTAGGAAATGACAATGCGTTTCAGCGCCGCCATCTTCGGCTGTCATCAGGATCAAACAGCGTACCACCAAAACTTTAAAACCCACATTCCAAGTCACTTCTCCCGTACTTGTGTAACCAGCCAATCAGCACATCAAATAGCTACATAATCTTAAGTACTAATTAGCATTCAATTCTCATATAGTAAAGTGCTCTAATCTCATAATAAAGTGCTACGTGCCCTAAAACTTCTTAAGTGTTATAAAACGTAATATTAAAAAACAACAACATTCTTTAAAAAAAATCAGTCTTTCTCTAAATCATGTCAGTATTAGATTGACATTTCACCGAATTACTTACGGACTACATCACCCAGAGGCTTCTTTAGTGTCTGTTGGTTTAGATTATAATAACACATCTAAACAGTAGTGGCCCACTCCCTGTAAACAGCCAAAAAGGTGCTCCAACATAGCTCTGACATTAATTAATTATTCTTTTAAAGTGCAAGCAGTAAAATCCCTCAGCAGGCTGTCATCAGGATATTGTATCATAATTTTATCTTCCTATTTAACCCTCCTGCACACATCTATTCCATTTTTACTCTCAACCTTTTTCAACCTGCACAAATGAGTACAACAAGTTAGTTGGCCAAATTGGCACCTCTCCTATATGTAGCTGGCATTAAATACTTACGTGCGGGTGAGATTCACCCATAGCCTCACAGCCTCTGGTAAATCCCCTACGGGAGATTTGCCCGAAGCACTTGCGGCTCTGGGTGAATCTCCCTGCAAAGAGGTTGTCTAGTATACATATCATGTCTGCCAATTGTGTGTCAGTGTTGTTATGCAATACCCACAGAAATTGGCTGTACATAATCCCATATTTTGATCAGGATGGGTGACAACTAGTACTAAATAATATATAGTTCCTATTTGATGTTTTTCTTCAAAGTATAGTCCCCAACCCCTCATTATATGCATAAATCCAGGAATTAGATGTTATCTCACTGATTGTCCAGTAGT